>LGRX02021482.1:0-19911 GCA_001247695.2 Cymbomonas tetramitiformis
GAGGCCGTTCATTAGCTAATGAACGGTTCCCGCTGCCAAAGTGTCTAATTGTGAGTCGCGCTTTGGCCAGAGGCCGTTCATTAGCCAATGAACGAGTTCAAAAATAAACATACCTGCTTCTTGCCCAAAAAGTATTTGAAGTCGAACTTGTCCTCAGATCGAAAGCTGTTTTTTAGCAAGTCCTTCACGAAGTATTCCTTCCTATCTTTTTGCGACATGCTGAAAATATTTTCGCGAAAAGACTGAATATCTGCGGATGAGAAAGATAGACAGCAGTGCCGGACTTGCAATTGCACTTAATGGTTTCTGCCATTGATATACTGTCAGCCTGCAAACGTCGCTGCTTAATACTAATTACGCCCGTATATTGTTTCTTGCGTATGTCGGATTCGTACGGTTTGCGCTCGACAATCTGCTTGTTTACTTCACCATTTAAACAAACAAGAGGGTCTTCATTCCTCAAGTCCAAACTTGTCTCTGAAAATTCTGTATCAAGTCTGCTTTATATCTCTTGTAAGTCAATTTCGCGCAAAGCGCGTGACCCGGAAACGCGTGAAGAATTAGAGCTAACTTCCGATCTACACGTCAAAGGCGCGTTCCAAAGGACCATTGTGGCACGCACGACCACTTGATGTCGTGTCCGAACTGCAATTTGGCTATATGCTTTTTTGAAGACTTGGAGTGTCTTTTGAGAACAGCTTGCAACCTGCAAACTTTGACATCCGCAGAAGTCGACCGTCTCACTTTCGTCTTGGAAGAGTGTGAATCCCATTTTTCCAAATATGTCGGACACAGAGTGAGGATCATACACCAGAACGCCGTTCCTGGCGCGGAGATTGCTGGTATGGGATACAATGAGGCTTATATAATATTGGACTACATGAATAAGTGGCTGCCCCGTAAACATTTAGCGACTACCAGCGATGCCTTTGGACAGGCGGGGAAATCGGTGCATGGGGCGACCGTTTACACACGCGCGTTGCCTGTGGAAGTGAGAAATATGATAGCTAACGGTGATATTGAGGACTCACAGGAATATTTACGTGAGCTTTCAGTTGATCCGGACGGTGACATACATCGCTGGTATGTGTTGTTGGGGTCTGGCAACGATCACAAGCAAGATCAGTGGCATGCTTGTAGTGTTACTGAGGCCACCTTACAGATTGTCAAGGAGCTAGAGCCGCAGGTGGAAGCTGCCCGAATACGTTCGGATAATGCAACTTGTTATCATGGCACACTTTACTGGTTGATGATGTCCACTATCGAAAACGCTACAGGTGGGTTGGCCGCGATTTTCACTTCTTTTCTATGATAGTGAAATACTTACAACGTGCTGTGGTGGTGTTGTGGTGTTGCGGGCATTAAGGTCACTGAGGTCGGTATGAATGAAGCTGGGGAGGGGAAAGACGAGACCGATTCCTCATTCAACACAGCGAAGTCATATGTCAGACGGCTGGTGAACCTGGGGAAGCTGGATGCTAAGACTGCAATAGACTTTGTTGGTGCTTTGAATAGTGGCCATGGTATTTCGGGCATGGTTGCTAGAATAGTTGAGATTGACAGGACGGCTATGCCCACGGAAATTGGCACCTTGGACCAGATCACGCGGTTTTCCCACTATCGACATGAGACGGCTGGCTTACGGTGTTGGGAACAGTATGATATCGGAGCAGGTCGCTTGTTCTCACACGCGGAGTTGAAGAAAGTTGTGAAACAAGTACTACCTGAAACCACAGATAAATCACAAGCCCTCACTGTTTGATCTTTAGTGTCACCTTGCACTCACCTCGGTAGATTTCTGACAACTCGAGTAGCCTTGTGTAGGAGTGCACACACGCCAGGTTGATGACGCACCCAGCCAAGCCCGAGGCGAAGGTGAAAGAGGGGAAGAGAGCCCTCAATGCTCTCGAGGCTAAGCGTGAGGAGCTTGCACGAAAACGGGAGGCTAAAGCGGCAGCTGTTGAGGCAAGTCGGTGCGCGGTGCATGAGAGGGTTTTGGCAAACCGAACTACGGTGACCTGTCCACATCCTGGATGCAAGCACGCTCCGTTTTTGAGACTCGACCGCATGGAACGACACTCAAAAAAGTGTAGCCCGCCTCCTCCGCCCAGTCGTGATGACTCCTTGAGTGCGGGCCCGCGAGTTCGTCGGTCATATTGTCCAGAGATCAACACGGATATCACCATGCCCGCACGGCCAGAAGCCGCTCTGCGATACGAGAGCACCGATCTTCGACATCTCGGTGAAGAGTATGACCCGTATGGTTGCAAGCCACATGGCTTGGATATGGCCTTGTTGCTTGCGGATGTGGAGGTTGGCGACGGTGCGTGTGGTGGGAAATGGACACTCGTCTTGGGCAGGCCGCAGTGTGACAAAGTTCGGCAGGGATACGCCATGAAGTCTCGGGTCACGCCTCAGCAAAAAACCGAGGAACAAGTGCGGATGCTTGAACAGGCGTTCCTGAAAGGGTTGGAAAGAGGAGGTGGTCGTAGTAGTCGTGAGTCCGATCAGGACGTGCTTAATGCAATAAATGCCATGTCTCCACCCCAGAAACAACTGAGATTGGATCAGGTCACGAGTCGGTTCTCGCGACGGTATTCGAAATACGTGCTAGACTCAAAAAACGCCAGAGTGAGGGCGGAGTCGGAGCTTGCTCGGGCTACTCAACAACTGCAGTCCAATGATACTGAGATGGGAACTGAGGTTCCGCAGGTTGAAGCGCAGCACGAGCCGGCGACTGCAGGTGTGTTACGTGACGATTTTCCCGAGGCCGCAATTAATTTTGTTCCAAAATAATACTATTTGAGGCATATTGTGTTATGCGGTTGGGGTTATGGGTCAACAGATGCGCAGCGGGGGCAGAAACACAACCACCGGTGGCAAACTTGCGCCCGACCGCTGCGCAGACCAAACAGAATGCAGCCACGGCCAAGCGCAAAGCAATCTTTGATGCGGGCGAAGAGTACTTTTTAGAGCTGAAAACTTTGAGTGTAGAAAAGCGTGTGGGATATGTGAAAAAGTTAAAGCTTGACTCATTGAAAGGCGTGCACATGCACTTTCAAGAGAGTTGATGAGATTCCTATGAGGTTAAAGGCAGAACATTTGACTGCAGTTTTGTCTTTTGTGGAGAAGATGGTGCCCACCCCTGTCACAGATGTCGCGCCAACAACACCAAAAGATACAGAAATGCCCGGAGCGGTTCTACTTGCTGAGACGGGCACACAACCAGTTGTGCAACCACTGCAGACACACGCACCGCCCGTTGCTGCAAATGAATCCAACATGGCCGAAAACGCCATGCTAGTTGATGATGAGCAAGAAATTTCATTAAATGAGGAAGAGGAGAAGTCCCTAGTACTTAGCTTCCTGCAACAGTTTGCTGTCTCTTGATAACAAGTGTATTTTTTATTATTATCATGGAGAAAAAGGGTTATTTTGCTCTAAAAACAGTGCCTCCAGTGCTCAAAACAGTGCTCACAGTGTTAACCCAAAAATTTGTTTTGCTTTTTTTGCATACGAAGTTTTCTAATCGGCTACGGCTACAGAGCCGACAAATGACACATTTGTAATGGAAACTCGGCCGCTGCACTGCGTGTGCGAAATTATAATGACATACGACTACTACCCTAGCCCGAATCGGTACCCACAAGGTCCCACCTCTCACGGATGCTATCCCAAGGGGTACCCACACTCCCGACACTATGAGACATAAAATATCCGGCTCTCTCACTCAGAGTTAGGCTACGGTCCAAATACTTAGCTGGGGCTGAAACCCTCCAAAGCTACAAGGTGCTGGATTCAGTGACCCGTAGGTCATATCTTACTCTGACTCCCGTTAGCTGTACCAGTACTCGTACAGTACTAGGTGACAGATACCTAGGTCACAGACGGCTTATATTCGTTTAACTCATATAATCAGTTTACACTTGTATGAGAAACTATTCAGTGACCGCCCCGATATAATACGTTATATTATATCTCACAGGTTATGGGGTATTACCCCGCTTTTCTCACTGCTGACTTTGCCATGATTGGCTAAGCTTTTCCGCTTGGCGGGGCGTTGGGGCCTCGCGAGGTGTTGAATTGGCCACTTTAGGGCGTGCGGTTTGCGCTAAGCTGCGGTGAGATTTCGGATTGGGACTTTCGGCAACTTCTTCGAGTGTCCGCGTTGGATTTTGTTTTGGACTTGGCTTGATCACCCCTGTCGACATCTCCTTGGCCGTCGCGTATTCGACTTCGTTGATTTCGTTCGACCCCATCTTCTCCTTACTCCGCGACTGCGTTACGGTCGCCCGCCACCTTACAATTTGCGTCTCGCCTTATCCCCAACCCCCTCCTATAGGAATTTATTCTGATGACTTCATCCTCTGTTGGTACACCGGCCATGGGCGCTAGAATGCGCCTAGATTCAATTTTTGCTAGGAACGTGGGTGCTCGCTATAAGAGCACCCCGCAGTCAGCGAAGGTCGTGCTCGCTGCTGCTGACAGGACACGCGGCAATGCCGTGTTACAATCGTCCTGGGACACTGACGTTGTGAAGCGTGTCGCGAAGGACACATTGGGAACGAAGGCGTCTTCGTTTTCAGGGAGTGAACCACATCGTCAACTACTTTGGGATTCCTTGGTGACTGCCTTGGAGGCATCTTTTGTCAACAAGGACAACGCCAACGAGGACATCTTTGACCTCGTGGACGTCACCAAAGAGGTTCACCCGATCTTAAACGACATTTTACTTCGTGCGTTGGTCTCTTTGACAACACCCCACTCTCCAGCTCGAAGGTGGGTTGACGCTTCGGCTCGGATTTCTCCGCGCGACGGTAAGCGTGCCCTCCTCGAGATCACCAAGCGGCTGCTGCCGCCTGGGCATCGGCCGCTCCGCCATCACGAGGAGCTCTTGAGCATTTCTTTTGGGTCCTCTGTTGACCCAGAGCCCTTAGTGGCCCAATTTGATGAGTGCCTAAAGGCTATCGCGGCTAGCGGAGCAGGCCCTCTGGACGACGAGGCTGCCAAGAGGCAGCTCCTAGCGGCACTGGACGCCGAATTTTACAAGGAGGTGATCACCCCGCTTCGCCTTGACACTGAATTGGCGAAGGTGAGCATCGAGGAGGTTTACACCCACATTCTGGAAGTGTGGTGGTGTGCGAACCCTAATGGCCCTCCTACCCGCCCCAAGGCGGCCGCGCCTATCCCGACGCACACGCCTCTCGGACTGGCTTACGCAGGTGGGGAGCCGAGTGACGTCTCGGGCTTCCTCGAAGAATTCGCTCGTATCATTGGTGAGGCCTCTGCCCTGCTTGCCTCCCTCCGTCTTGACGAGCGCGAGGTTGCACGAGACACGCCGCCGCCACGGAATGATTCTCACCGTCCGCATGGAGGCGGTGGTGTGAGATTTCCACCGTCCAAGTGGCGTGATGAGCGAAACCGTCGTACGGACGGTAAATTTCACGGACGTGACCGTCGCGTGGGGTGGAAGCACCGCTTCGGAGCATCCCCACTCCCGAAAGGCGGGAATTGGCCTCAGGGTATTAGGGCGCAGGGTGCTAGGAGCATCTCGTTTCACTCTGCATCCTCGGCCTTCGTACAGGAGTGCCCACTCTGCCCTGGGCACTTTCACGACACTGCACGTTGCCCTGAGGTGTGTGGTTCGTGCGATGTTGACCTACGTGATGCCGCCATGGACTTGGACGAGGTGGTTTCGGCCTTCCAGACCGCCTTCGACAACGAAAACGACGATGACTTCGCTGACTTATGCCACGAGCACGACCAGCCACTGGTGCGTACCGATCCTGAGCCCTTCACCTACCCTGTGCGGCACGACGTGGGGTTACGTGCCCACTATGCGGGCTTGGGTCATGGTGCTTCGGGCGACGGCATAGAGGGTGTACTCTCGGATGCACGGGGCGTCCTTGAGTCCCTGCGGTCTGCGGCTACGGCTGCACAGGTCGGTGGTGCTACCGCCGCTGGTAAGCAACCACCGCTGCACATCGGTACTCTGTCTGTACCGCAGGTGGTGTGCGATGCGCCACCACCTGCCAATCACGAGATCGACACTGGGCTGTACCCTGTTTCGGCATCGGACCCCGCTTCTTTCGGGTCTCCTTTCGAGGAGCCACTCCATGTCACTTTTATGGACCAGGTAATGCCTTCATGCCCTGACACCTCCCTTAAATTGTGCTCAATTGACTCGGTACACGAGTCGATTCACCCGGGAGAGCTTTCCGTGATCGACGATGACGACGGCTCCGACGGTTTCTCCCATTCCGGAGACGAGATTCCCTCGGCCCCACCGGCTACACGGTCACGTGTCGTTGTGGCAACATTGCCGAGGGTCTTCTCTTTTGCATCTCTTGCCCTGCCCGCCCTCATGTGCCTAGCATGTGTCACAGCGGTTCAGGGTTCGGTGGTGCTCGATCGAGACCCTGACTTCACCGCAGCGGTACATCCCGCTGGGGTGACTGAAAACTGTCTGCCTGACTTGCCTTTCACTTTCACTTTCGGCATTTCTTTTCCGTCACTGGTTTCGGTAGACTGTGCCTTTGGTTTTCACTTTTGTGGATTCCTAAATTTGCTCTACGAGTCTTCTTCTGGGTTCTGGGTTCTGGGTTCTGGCTTCTGGATTATGGTTCTGGTTTCTGGTTCTGGACTCTGGTCTCTGGACTCTGGTTCTGGATTATGACTTCTGGACTCTGGTTCTGGTTGAACATCTTTGACACTGACGACTTCTTCAACTCTGGTGAACTCTGCAACTTTGTAGACCACTTTGAAAGTGGCTGAGTATCTGCAAAATTGAGCTGTAGGAACTTAGCTTGAAAGCACAAAGCAGTATCCTAGCAGCAGTTTTAGAAAGGGACCGCCCTGGCTAAAGCACAGGCCTCCCTCTAGCAGTTTCCAGCTCCTAGCTGTTTGTTGTTTCGGAACAATTTGATTTGTCTGTGCTCCGCTCTCTGCCACCTGTAACAGCACTATGTACAGTCACAGGGTGGTGTGCTGGATTCAGTGACCCGTAGGCCATATCTTACTCTGACTCCCGTTAGCTGTACCAGTACTCGTACAGTACTAGGTGACATATACCTAGGTCACAGACGGCTTATATTCGTTTAACTCTTATAATCAGTTTACACTTGTATGAGAAACTATTCAGCGACCACCCGATATAATACGGTATATTATATCTCACACAAGGTACCTGCTCATCGCAAGTCAGGTATGTTGGCAATGCACCAACACCCAGCTAAGTCTACTGCACAACACTTAAAGCAGGAACTAGCATGAGGGTCCTTCGCAGGCCCCCATGAGGGATAACTGTTGCTAGTCTCTGCCAAAACAGTCAGTACTGCACAGGTGCAATGCCGCAGCCTACTCTCTACGGAGCCTAACAAAGATCCGTCTGCCCTTCTGCGGGCCAAGAACAATCTTCCATTCAGCTGCTACCAGTGCACTCCGATCACCGCTGCCACGGTGCAACCTGCTCAAGGGCGGGGGGCGGGACTTCCACACAGTTAATCAGAACACGGCAAGAAGCCTTCTCAGTCACCGAGACGGCTCTTATGGCCTCCGACCGATTAGAAAACCTCAGTTTTCAGATCGGTTCCCGGTGACTGTCATACTTCCAGTCACCTGTCACAGATTAGAAAACTCTCAGTTTTCTAATCGGCTACGGCTACAGACCCGACAAATGACACATTTGAAATGGAAACTCGGCCGCTGCAAGCCCACAAATATCACCACAAAGCAGTGCGGAAAAGGGGCAAAGAAACTCAACCAGCATTGCAACTCAGCAAGACTGCCCTGCTGCCTGCCGAAACCAGAAGCCCAAACCTGCAAAATTTACCGACAGCATCAAGACAACACAACAAAAACAATCGGAGTTAAGCACCCACATCGACACTCCGTCAAAACATCAAGACTCGCAATCGCGGCAACGACGCCAATACGCGTCCACGAGACACATCGCCCCAAGAAAGCATCTACGCATCAACGAAGGCACAATTAAAAACTTGAAAAGCACTCAAACAAAAACTCGCACAATTCACACCACACGAGACTCGTGCTCGCTTACAACGGCATCACGCCATACAAATTAGGGTTCTTCAAGTCCATTCCTACGTCTGGCAATTCCGCACAGACCAAAGTTCATTGTGAACACACGCCGACGTACGGCAACGGCACTCATGGCCAACGGCACTCATGGCCACACAGTCAAAATCCACCACGTCCACGGCCACGACCAGCACCGCTCTGGCGAGGCAGGGTACATTCGTTCTGGTGGTGCCCCCATTGGCGGCAATTCCAGCACTGGATCCCCACACCCCCTTGGGGCATAGGAGGGGAAGGTACATTCACAACAGGATGTTCATAAGAAAAACGTTCCCCTGCTGGAATCCCCCTCGGCTGGTCGCGCTGTTTTGCTGCAGCAGCAGCCACCTGCTTCTCCGCCTTCACCAACTTCTCGGCTTTTCGCATCGCCTTGTCTTCCTCCTCGTTGTCAACATATGAACGCAACTCCAACTTCTCGCACATCGGCCAACCCAACTCAGGCCCCTTGTCGCTGACCATCGCCAACATTTTGGCACGAGCCCGTGCTCGCTCCCTGCCCTTCTCAGCCAGGTCCATTACACGCTCAAGGGCCCTAATCGCGTCCTCAGGTAGCTCCAAACCCACCACCAATTGCTGAACGTCCTTCACCGCTGCCACCGTCGTGACGTGAGCGACGTAGTGGTGCTGGACCTCAGCATACTGCTTGCGCAGCCCCTTGTCCTTGTCCTTTTCGTTCGTGGCCCTGGTCAGCTCCACACGATCAGACCCTGGAAAGTTCTCCAGGTCCACAGGCATTTCCCAAGGGCGCCCACGCTTTCCAGCCGCTTGAGTCGCGTCCCCCAACAATTGCGCTAACCGATTGGTAAAGCGACCCATTTGGACCATCAACTTCCCCTGCTCAGGCGTAAGCTCCTCTCCCTCACCAAAAGCAATAATCGCTGCCACATACTGAGGTCGCGCCTCCAACTCCGTAATCTTGAGCTGGCATTTCTCAGCGTCCGTGTACCACTCCATTCCGCGCACAGAAATAGATAAAAATTCTCAACTACGCTACGCAATCAACGAACAAATTCTCACTACGGAACGCGCAGCGAGACACTTCCACACAGTTAATCAGAACACGGCAAGAAGCCTTCTCAGTCACCGAGACGGCTCTTATGGCCTCCGACCGATTAGAAAACCTCAGTTTTCAGATCGGTTCCCGGTGACTGCTGTCATACTTCCAGTGCTGGAGTTGACATTCAGTCCGAGCTCAGTCATCAGAGTTGTCATCACCGACCCGTCATGACCGCTGTCATCACCGACTCGACCTGACCGCTGTCATCACCGATACGGCTCGACACCTCTGACTACCTCACTGACCTGATTGTCATCTCCTCTGATCGAGTTCGGTTGTCACATGAGACAGAGCACACACTAGCTCATTTCGCATCACACTCAGCATACTAGAACTATATATATTATATCTTCTGTATGTTGAGGGAGATTCTGAGTGCGAAACCCTGAGCGTTGCAGTGCTTCCTGTTTGACCTGTCTGTTTACTGACTGGGTCTTCTCGCATCCAGTCACCTGTCACAGATCAGAAAACTCTCAGTTTTTTCATGTTTTTTTTTTGCGGGATCGATAGTCGAGATCTTTGCGAGTCGAGTGCACTTTTTGGAATCCTAATCCGACTTCTATAAATATTTTTATATGCACCCGTAAATTCCGCCGTCGTTGCTAAAAAAGGACCCGATTTCCGTCATTATTTCGTATGACCGTTTGTACCCCCTATATCTCTATGACGGTCGAGTTTTTTTTCTGAAAATCGATACCATTTTTGACTTAGTCGCGTAGACCTCCCACGACTGCGCACCACGGGCTACCACCCCACTATTTTGCCACCCCTCCACCCACCACCCCTCCGGGTATTTTGGGGCATGTCTTGTGATGTATTTGAGTAGCTCGCACGCCCGTATACCTCAAGGGAATCACTCCATAGCGCCCCCTCTGTTCACCCATCCACCACACTGATGACCCCCTCTGGACCTCTATGACTAACCCCCCAAATTCCTGCAAAGGTTTTGCAGGTTTTTCTCGCCCCCCTTAGCCCCCCGGCGTGCAAATTACCCCAAGGTACCTGCTTGACCCCTGTGCACCGAAATATGGCCATTGGGCCTACGCTACAGCTCGCACAATACAGTTCTTGCATCATTAATTTCCTCGTCCAGAATGCCATTCTGGACGAGGATTCTGCCCGCGCGCGAACTTTGCATCTTTATTCCTAAATCCTCAAAAGCGACCATTTATATCATTTATATATCATTTATACTGATCTTCAGAACAAGGAACGAGGAACAAATTTTCAGCCACCTCCAGAGGTGTCTCAAACTTTTCTCCTCGTTTTGTGGAGTCCTCGCGCTGGGCAAGCGAATAAATTTGAGCCACGTGGAGTCATATCTGCCGAGTTCAGAATTTCAAACCGAGCTCGGTTCAGCCTGATGTTGCGTCCCAAGCACCGCTTAATAACTTGATATTTCTGCTACGGTGAGCCTATGATTATGATATTATTCCGAAGTTATAAGACCTATAACTTCGTAATGATACTTTTCATTGTGTTTTCCGCAGTGAACTTTTTTATTGGACATGATGAGCGCGTGCGTAAAGATCCCCGCACGTTTTCATTATTGTACCGCTATAAACGGGACAATTGGAACAAACGTTTTGCAGTCTCAAACTTATGAGTGTTCGAACAGCGTGCAACTCTCTCCAACACTTTATAAGTATGTAATGAAGTTAGTTTCAGTCGCTGTCTTGAGCATCCGCAGAAACGCGGATGCCCAAAACGCGTTTGAAGTCCGCAATGCGAACCCCCTTCGCGGCTTGCTCACATCCGCGAATACGGATGGAATAACGCCAAACGCGCTATCACGCAACGTTAACTTAAGTTAACTTTGCGTGAAAACTTGGCGGAGACTCTTCTCTGTACATCTCGCTACGCAATCGTTTAGTACCGCAAGGGTACTCACTCCCGGCGAGCATCCTAAAACGCGAAGTACGGCTTCTTTCGCTACGTTTCGAGTGTCAAACGACGCACATATATCACAGTGAAAACATGTTTAAAATGTTGTAATACATGTTGCGAAATTTGCAAAGTAATTGCCAAAATTCATGTGCGGACAGCAGCCCGACGCATGTTTCAAAGGGTCCTTCCGGGTCAACGCGGTCGGCTATCTGACGTGGAACTTGGTTTTTCCGACGTGTCACTCCGAATTTCGGGAACTTCCGTGAGAAGATGCAAACCCCGATGCTCCTCACTCCTCGATTTATGTCCGGAAATTTTTGCGGCCACAGTTCCAAGAACTCCTCGCGCGTGCCCTCGCGATGCCTCGCGGTCCTCAGAATTTAAAATGAGGAATTTAATGATGCAAGAACTGTAATGCAGCTGAATCACTACCCCTGGGCTTCCCTCCAGAATTGGAGGGCAGACCGTCATAGAGATATAATTCCGACGTGGCGCGACGTGGCGCGATGCCGATCATAATGATAAAGGTCGGGGGTTACAAAGAGATGGTAGAACGCAATTTTTGTCGATTTTTTCACTTTGTCGCCTATTTCCAAACTGTTGCCAATTACAGAACTTTTATTAGTGAAATTTTATTATAAGTATATGCAAGTGCAATAAAAATTCTATTTGCTCTGGTCCTAGAACATAAAGAGCAGAGCAGTTTGCTGCTTCGGCTCGCATTCACACGAGGCGATTAACGAAGTTGAAGCAGAAGACTATAAAACGATGCGCGCACTTATTGCAAGTGCTTTGCTTGCCATTACTCTACTGACCCTTCTCCCCAACTCCACTTTCGCTGGTAAGTCTTCACGGGTGCAGAGACCGTTGTTCGAGCTGCCTGTTTCCCCCAGTCGTCATGTTTTGGTCGCTTTCTGAACTTTATGATACAACGTGGCGTTCACGCCGGTTTGTTGGATTTGCTTAGGGATTGTCGACCGAACGGAAGTGGTGCCAAATGATTACCAAAATAAGCAAAATTTGGGCAAGACTTTAAATCTTTTGGGCAGTTCCGTGAAGAAACCCGGGGCGAAAGACCTCTCGACTCCGAGACACGTCGTCAACATCGAGAAGCCGGGCAAGCTGGTTGTGAAACGTTCGGCTCCGATACAAGTCGTCAGCATTAACGGGACGCTGCGCGCGCGCGGTGGGTGAACTGAGTTCACTGTTGCCGAAAGTTTCTTCTGGACAGAATGCTTCAGTGACATGTTGTATCCTATTATGTGCCTTGTATTCGTTTCGAAGGCACCTTTGCCCACTCTCCATGTGGCTTAGCCAGACCCTGTGTTTTTCGGCGCTATTTTGGTGGCAGAGTTTTCGAAGGAAGATGTCAAGCGGAGGGAGGCTGCCATCAAGGCATACGCTGTCAAGCAGAAAGGAAACAAAGTTTCCGCTAAGCGCCGATCGCTAGTCTTGGCGGAGAAAAAGTTCGTGAAGCGCACACAAAAAGATGTTACACGAGGTGGGGCAGCACAACACACCAAAGAGATTCGGCGAATCAGATATGGATCCTGAAAAGCCATCCACATATTGGTGGCTATGTATATGCTATTGCCATCGCCCGGTGATATTCGTTTGTTAGTAGCGGTATCATCAAACGTTCCTATGTTCAATCTTCAAATCCTCTAGGGGTATTGTGTATTGTGACGTAGTGAAGCGAAACTCTTTGTGAAGTCCTTCTTTTCATTCCGATTTCTTGGCACTTGGTTCTAATTCGACAGGTCGGATAGCGGCTGAGTCTAACTCTCATAAACTTAACTCAAAGAAATGGAAGCTTCCACAAGCAGGCGAGCTGGGTGGTTCGCCACGCCTGTCTCTCAAAGCGGTGCGTCCTCAAGCCTTATGCACTCAGTAACTTTGCCGAGGGGAAAGAGGAGGTGGTAGTGCATGTCTAGTGGGGACGGCGGATGCATGGAAGTGCGTTTCCTGTACACTACCAACTGAAAGGGGAGTGCGTGGAAGTGCGTGTACAATGAGGACCGAGAGTGCTTACGTGTGGGTAGAGGAAGGGGAACCATGCGTGGAAGTACTCCTGTAGATGGGAGCGGAATGGCGTGTGTGGTCGGGAAGGGGAGTGCTGCAACACTTTCGTCGAAGCGGCGTGGGCGAGACTTCCCTTGACACATGCCAGGGCTGTGCGCGCAGTTTGCGGAGCGGCTCAGCCGCAGCACGGGCGCAGCCGAGACCGCCGTCTCCACTCAAGCAGCCGGCAACACAACTAGGAGCTTGTTGCAGGCCTCCTCCGAGTGCGCTGTCTTGGCAAGTGAACTCGTGTCGATTGAGCAAGACAAGGACTGCCATCAAGCTATATTCGACAACACACCCTTTGACATCGAGTGCAACCAGGATTCCGATTGTGGCGATAACCTATACTGTCAAAGGTTTTCTATCAGCACCCTCCTTATGTGCAACTGCAACCATTCGAGCCGATTTTGGCGAAAGGAACTACTGCACTTTCCTACCACACACACACACACACATACACGCCTTCTGTTGGTTGCGGCCTGTGTCACTACTCATTGGCTGTTTTTTTCGTGCTCCACTGCGCACAGTCTTTGATCAGCTGCCAGTGACACAGTGCAGGCCCACTGTGACATGATGCTGTTTCCGTTGAACCAAGGAGGTGATCAGATGTCGGAGCATGCGAGATGGTGCACCTCTAAGAGATTGTGCACCTATGTTGGGACCAGTAGTGGCAAAGAACGTTAACACCTATAGAACCCAACTTTATTGCGATCTAGCTTGATTGTGGGAATAAGATTGTAGTTGGAAGCTAGTTTTACAGATAATCAGCTTTCTGATAGAAAGCCTGGGATTTGAAACTCAGTCAGTACAGAGTTTCAAATCCCAGGCTTTGCACAATGTGCACACTGTGTACAATAATAAAATAATACTGTAATATGGCTGAGTGTACACACAAAATAATGCATGGCTGAGTGCACACATGTACAATAATGTACATGGCTGAGTGTACACACAAAACACACAATATGTGGTTGAGTGTGCACACAAAATATTGAAAAGATGGCTGAGTGTACACAATGTACACAATGTGCATGGCTGAGTGTACACAATGTACACAATGTGCATGGCTGAGTGTACACAATGTACACAATGTGCATGGCTTTACTCCCGACACTACAATCTGCCACGTGGATGTCTTGCCAGTGGTTGCCCACTGATGACGATTTTAGTAAGATTTGACCCTAAATAAAGTTTATTATTGTGGACTCAGTGGGCATCGCTTCGTTTGGCGTCAGAATGTGATGTCGGATGCCAAGTTTTCGAGATTGGTTTTCCTAAAAATTTGAGAAAGATTCCTCCTGATTCTGGTAACTACTTTCATGCCTATCTAGTGAAATCTCAACTAGGATAGGACAGTTGGCCAAAATAGTAAGATTGTGGTCCAAACATATATGGACTAGCCCCTCTTTGCATTAGATGTGACCGTCGATGGGTTCTGGTGCAACAGGGATGCGTTAAGCCAGTACTGCTGGCCTTGCGACAGATGCTGCTCAATGAAATATGTATTTGAGGAGGTCTGTCATCGTCCCTACTAAAGCCTGCAGAGTCTGAGAGTGAGCAGTCGTGTGAAGGCGTCTAGCATCTAAATTTCAACTACTAAGTATCAAGATACCTTTACTTGCTGGCATTTTTATGGAATAGAAGTCTGAGTGCACCTAAAACTTGTTGGATCTTTCCACGCAGCTAAGCAGCATGCTTGTACAGGCCCCCTGCTAAAATATGAGGACGCTATTAACGGGATAGATAGGGAATAGATGGACTGCGGGATGGAGGTTTAACGGCAACAAACACACAGGGAGCGGAACCAAAGCCATCCAGCTTTTTGTGTGCTCCAAAATCAGTAACGAGGGCATATTTGTGCAGGACGCCGGGTGCGGTGACTGTGCTTGCCCAAGCCCCACCAGCTGTCAGAGCTCCGCCACTTGCGGCTTGGATACCTTTTGTGATACTGAGCCTGCTGCTGACTTGTGGAGGTGAATATCCCCGACTTTCATGCACTAGGAACTGACACTAGTGGTAATCTTGACAGTGACGGGGCCTGCTTGCTTGAGAGGAGCTTGCTATACGCCACAGGGGCGTACAACGTACCACTGGTATGTCTCGCTAGGACCTAGCGGTTCTTATGAATGCTTCAAGCCACAAGTGCAGCAGTCTTGCCTCTGCGAATGTAGATAGACTTGTGCAGCCGCCTCGGGCGTGCGTATGCAGATAAACCTGTGAAGCACTCGTCAGCGTGATGCGTATATGGGTGGGATCTGTGTCGCACTCTCAGCTGCTGCGCATTTGTGGGTAGACCTACGGTGCAGACGTCGACATTGCGATGTTATATCGAATAACGAGTTTAACTATGCGTACGTTTTAGCAGAGCCCTAAAAAGGAACTGGTTCACTCGCCTACATGCGGTGCTGGGGAGTGCGCACGCAGAGTGAAGCATGTTCTGGAGGCTACGTCAGAAGCGCAGGAGGCGTCCTTCAGTTTGTCGGATGGAGAAGGCAAGCTTCATGAATGGCTTATCACTGCTCCAGGTGAAAAAAATGTGATGATAATGTATAGTGACCTGCATAAAAGTTTGGTTTTTGATAAGTCTTGCGGTCAGGGCTTGGTGCATGGCAGGTGTGCCAGAGGGTGGTGTATTTCACTTTCGGGGGAAGGGTACATTTGCTAAGATTGATCGGCAGCTAGAGAGAGAGTATTTGCTAAATTGCATGCTAGCATCTAAGTATTACAAACTGACTCTGCAAGATTCAACGACGATGTTCATGACTTTTTTTATTCGTAGCAGATGATAAGCAGGTCGTGATCAATTTCACATGCTTGGACGCCGAGAGTTGGACGCCAATAAGTATCTACGATGATTACAATGCCGAATTGGACATGGAATATTCTTTTCTCGCTCATGTGAGTACCCGGAATTTCGTTTGTTGCTTTGCGATGGATGAGGGGGAGATGCTGCCACTCAGGGATGCTGGTCTGCATCGGCTGTCAGTGGCTATTGTGCATGGTGGGAGTTGTGCTCAGGTTTACAGCCGTTGGGAGTTGAATTATTCTCCTTTTTGTCAAGGAGTGCTCTCGGCTTCTGATAACTTTCTTTATATATCGCACGACGCTGGAAACATTTATCACGAGAGCTTTACTCGCTTTACCTTCACGTATCATTACGCTGAAGTCGTGAGCAACACCTTTACAGCAGCAGGTATGTGGCCTTGCGGGAATGTTTAGGCTGGGACGCGCTTGTGTGTTCAAGCCTTTGTTGTCCGATCAATGCTGGGCGAGTATAGCACGCTGATCTTCCCGGCGTGGTGGCGCATGCTGCCATGCTTTTTCAGCGGGCTTGCATTGTGTGCAACTTGTGGTTTTGCTGACCTTCCTGGCGTGGTGGAGCAGGCGCAATCATCAGTGGGGTTGCCTCATGCGCAACGTGCGGTTCTGAAGATTCGTCCACCCACTATCAGAGTTGTGTCTCGTGCCCTGATGGCTATGAGATCTCTGTGTTTGGAACAGACTGCACTGGTGTGCCTCCGTTACTATTTTGATCCTCACTGCAGGCATTTTCACCTGAATGTTGAAAACATCTATTCGCACCACGGGCGGGATTTACTGACCATATATCCACCCCATATATCCACCAGATCAGTGACGCTCTTGAGCTGAACAAGCTCCAACCACTTCCGCTCTGCTTTAAAGCTCCAACCACTTCCGCTCTGCATTAAAACCGCTTGCTCATGCATGGTCCCCTTTGTGTGTGCTTATCCTTGGACAGACTCTTCTTTGGCACACCGTCGCCGCAGAAGACCGGCTGCACTATGTACCCACGCCGGGGATCAAAGGATTCAGCACACACTTCGGGACACTTACCCGGATTCTCCGGAGCTCACTAGTGAAGCTCTAAGCTCCTAAGCCTCACTGAGTGTGTGTGTATGCTTATCCTTGCGAATCCTTTGGCACCCCGTAGCCACAGGAGACTGCACTATGTACCCACGCCGGGGATCAAAGGATTCAGCACACACTTCGGGACACTCATCCGGATTCTCCGGAGCTCACTAGTGAAGAATGGGACCCCCTAAGCCTCGCTGAGCCACCCGAGCCCCTCTGCATCTGCACCGCCAGCGCACTGCCGCCTTGTGCCTGAAGCCGGTTCATCCCTGCCCCCCGAGCTGCGCGAGCCATATCTCCACCACCAAGCCCACGCGCAAGACCACCCCTCTGCTCCCTGAGCCTCACTGGGCCACCTGAGCCCTTCTGCGGCTGTCCTGCCGGCGCACTGCTGCTGTGTCTCTGGAGCCGGCTCACCTCCGCCAATCGAGCCACCCCTCCACCACCAAGCCCACATCCCACATCACCCCGCTGCCCCCTACAGCCTGGTCTCAAGAGAGCTTGCCCACCCACGCCACGGCCAGAATGCCCAAGCGCTGTCCCAAGGGGCTGAGAATGATAAACTGGGTTGCCCTCATCCAAACTTGCGCATCCGCCATCGACTTGTGCTTGTAGCCCTCTACCCCCAGCACCAACTCCCCGTGACTGGAGCCCTTGCGCTGATTGCCTTGCGAGGTGGCCGCGAACTTGAGCTATGCGCTCCACACTTGCGCTGTAACTGTCACGCCGCACTGTTCCTACTTGGGGTCCCATCCCCACAGTTGCCTGTGTGTCCCAAGCCCTCCCGGTGGCCGATAGTTTGAGTGTGTGTGTGTGTGTGTGTGCTTATCCTTGGACCCTGCTCTTGATTTGCTTCTCACATCCACTGGGATGATGGTGGGTTGGCTTTTGCTGGCCGATCTCATGCCGTTCAGTGTGTGTGCTTATCCTTGGACCGACTCCTTTGGCACATTGCGTGTGTGTGCGCGCGTGCCTGCAGGGGCTTGCGTGCCGGTAGGAACGGCTGAGATGACCACTGATTCGGGCTGCTGCGCAACACCCGTCGATGCGACAACGAGTTCCAGTGGTTGCTACACCGACCCTGGTGATTTCCTTGCTCTATTCCAGTGGCATGCAGCATGCCACATCAGCAGATTGCTCGATGACTACAAGGGCAATACTTTGGTCGCACGTTGCGTCCAGTGATTAGCTATGGCCTGGATGGGTGAATGCAAGGCAGGGTCGTCCCTGGTGAAAGTGGGGCCGCCTCCTCTGGGTATTTTGGCAGCTGGCTCTCAGCCTGTTTTCCAAGTTGGACTTGCAATTCATCATTGGGCGTGAGGTGAATGTTTGCAGGTGTTGGTGTTACCACATTTACCTTAACAGAAGGAGGGAATTACAATTTTACAGCACCTAGCGGAAAATTTCCTCGGCTTAACTTCACTGATGTCCCTTATGATGCGAATTTAGCAGTGGAGCTCTTGTTTTATGCGGAAGGAAGCATGTATGCACACTTCATTACAAACTATATCTTTAATATGGCCGACAAGCCGTTCTTTGAGGGCAAGCCTGGCACATACACGCTGAAGATACAATCTTGTGGAACCCAATCCAACAATCCTTGGGCGATCTCAGGTGCAAACCACGCTCACTTATTGCGATTCATGCCATGCCAAATGTGCTGCTGGCCAGCCATGCACGAGGCTGTGTCAATGCTGCTGACTAGGCGTGCACCATGCTTAGCCGTTGGCTCAGCTGTGTTGTGTGCACTCCTTCCGTGAGCCCGGGCCCAGCAGGTTGATGAGAGTAGTGTCGAAGGGGGAAGGAGGTTCTGGGAGAGTGGGGTATTTAATGGAGATCTTACCACCAAGGAGGGATGAATCCGCTGCATGCTAAGAGGGGGTGAACTCAGGTACCGTGGACACCGCGAGAGTGACAACGCTGATTCCGAGCGCAGACCTTCAGACCCTGGATTATACATTCCTGGGCTCCCAAACTGTGGACGATTGGCATCCGGGGGATGCCGCCTGCCACGCACCGTCAGGTATGGTCCCTTCCAAAAGAAAAAAAGAAAAAGAAAAAGAGACACCCTTATTTGGGGTGTGGGCTTTGAAGTCCCTACGACTTTGGTCTCTTCCAAAGGGTGCAGGCATATTCCAGGGCTTGGGGTTGACGGAATGTATATAAATAGTGTGATTGTTACAATGAATGTCCGAAGAGTAAAGCGTTGAGCTCTTAAGTGTCTATAGATAAGCATGCATTCCTAAATGTCCAAACAGAGGCATCCTTATAAACTACAAAGAAAGCCCAAACATCCATGATAAACCAAACGCCCCGCTCTCGTGCAGAAGTGCTAATTAGCAATTCGAATCCGGCTCGCCATTCAAGCCCGTCTAGATAGATCGAAACGGTCACTGCGAAAAGTGCTCCAAAGCTCCGCTGTGCAGCCCGAAAGCTTGCTTCGTATGCCTTCGTATGCCCCCAGATAGAATGACATGAAAGTCGGAGTTGACCACGTCGCGTGAGATGACCTCCAGACTGAGCCGGTGCTGCGTCCTCCCAGCGCACTCCTCGAGGAACTTCTCTGCCTGCGCACTCAACCCCCCAAATGTCTCCACCGCAAAAGGCACCAGCTTGTGCGGAGAGACATCACCATACAGAGCAGCTTTCCGCCACTTCCCCGCCTCCGCAGTATGCAACGGCACCCGAGACGCCCTCCCCACGTCGGATGAGGCGCACGGGACCCCCATCACGACGTCGATGATGACATGCCGCCCACGCCTGTTGAAGTTGAGCACTTTGATATCCGGCCTCCACCGCGGTGAATAGCCCCGGTGGTTACACGTGCAAGGGTCTTCGTCACGGACACACGAACGCTGAGTCAAACCCTTTGCGCAGCATCTCCCCCAGCACGTGGTCAAACCCCTTGCGCAGCATCTCCCCCAGCACGTGGT
>LGRX02021487.1:0-16093 GCA_001247695.2 Cymbomonas tetramitiformis
CCAGGGCAGCCCTGAAGCTGCAGGACGGATGTGGCACTGCGGCGGTGGTGGCACCTCGACAGCCAGGGCAGCCCTGAAGCTGCAGGACGGGTGTGGCACTGCGGCGGTGGTGGCACCTCGAAAGCCAGGGCAGCCCTGAAGCTGCAGGACGGATGTGGCACTGCGGCGGTGGTGGCACCTCGACAGCCAGGGCAGCCCCTGAAGCTGCAGGACGGATGTGGCACTGCGGCGGTGGTGGCACCTCGACAGCCAGGGCAGCCCTGAAGCTGCAGGACGGATGTGGCACTGCGGCGGTGGTGGCACCTCGACGGCCAGGGCAGCCCTGAAGCTGCAGGACGGGTGTGGCACTGCGGCGGTGGTGGCACCTTGACGGCCAGGGCAGCCCTGAAGCTGCAGGACGGGTGTGGCACTGCGGCGGTGGTGGCACCTCGACGGCCCTGGTACCGGGGGCTGGAGGCTCTCACTTCCGAGGTGGTGCTCATGCCACCGGGGTGAATCTTTCCACTCCCACTCAGCTGGGCGGGTCTGTGTTGGTAGGACCTTCCAGCTGGGGCGCCGTGATGTTTCGTATTCCTGGCCGACCGTGAGCTACCACTTGCAGGGGTTGCCGGACGCAACCGGTCTATGGGAAGGGTCCGCCTCTTTGGGGGAGCCGTGCTCATTAGCCTGGGTTCCAAGGGACCGCTGGCTTAAGGATGCCCTTGGGGTTTTTTTCTTGCAAGCCGCCAGATGTGGGGGCACCTTGGAGGACGCCGCACTCAGAGCGGAGCAGCAATGAGTGCCCTTAAAGGGGCGCGCTTTGTTGGCGGCTGGGCACAGCTATTCTCAGCTGGGCACCGGTGCAGCGGCTAAACCAACAGCCGCGGCAGACGAGCACATGTTCATGTACCTCAGCTGGCTAGCGGGGAGGCATAAACAAGAACGATGAGACCAACCGGGTACGCGCTTGCAGCTGCAGTTTTCGAGACATTGTCCCGAAGAGATCTCTGGAACATGGCAAAAGTGATTGTTCTCGGTCAGGAGAAGTGTTAAAATTGGGAAGGAACTGAATTTGAGTGGTTTCCTCTAGAGAAGCACAGAATTGCTGCACGCGTAAAACAAATTGTAGAATTGCGTTTTAGTTGAAACCAACTCAGTAACCATCCGACACAAAACTGGCTCAGACGTGTTTATTTTTCAGTATTTTCAGGAATGTTACTGCAGGACGAATGGAGGACACGGAACCTAGGTGAGTATGTCCACCACAAGGCACAAGTCATACTGACACCAGGTCACAGGGAGTGAGAGGGTTTTGGTGGAAGGCCTCCGCAGTGGATCGCACAATGTTTGCGACCGACACTGGCGATGCAGGGAAATTGAAGGGGAAAACAAAAAGTGAGCACCGAGGCGCTCTTTGCACGAAACGGGAATGAGACACAGCTCGCAGCTTGTGACACAGACACAAACAGATCCAAGTGTGGCCGGCACTTTAAATTTGGTGCCCTGTTTGTATACTTCAACGAGGAAGAGAAAGAGAATGGAACAGCCGGATATTTTCTAAAGACACAATGCTTACAAAGAAGGGCAAACAGTCGAAAAAGCCGAGAAGAGGCAGGTGGAAAGGACGAGAGAATTTAGTGAAATGTTCAAATAAGAAAGATGTGGTGTTTGACTCCTCACCTGGCCGAAGACGACGTGGCGGCCATCCAACCAGGATGTGGGCGCCGTCGTGATGAAAAATTGGCTGCCTGTGCGCATCACCCAGCACCTCGACGGCAATGAAAAATCGCCAAGGCTGTATGCCCTTGCGGACTTAACCAGTACCAAATATAACCAACTTGGAAATAAAGAGCCCCGCCAGGCCTCAAGCCGGGCGCACTGGGCACACACCCGCTAGAAGGGCCCCGCCAGGCCTCAAGCCGGGCGCACTGGGCACACACCCGCTAGAAGGGCCCCGCCAGGCCTCAAGCCGGGCGCACTGGGCACACACCCGCGAGAAGGGCCCCGCCAGGCCTCAAGCCGGGCGCACTGGGCACATGATTGGAAGCATGGGCAGATTAACGGTTCAGCTCCGATGTGCTTCCGCGGGAGGCATGCGATATCGCGTCAACAGCAGTATCTACATTGTTGATATCGCTCAGCGCCAACGAGCACAACTTCCAAGTCAAGGTGCAGCCACTTGAAGCGTGTCTCCTGGCGCTAGGGAGGTGATCGGAGCCGAATACCGTTGGTGTTGGCCCCGGAATTGGCCATGGAGAGCAAATGCGGCTTCTCATGTTTGATGTACCCATTCGTATACTCATCATTAAACTTTGGACCATAGATGCTCTCACCACCGGTGCCGTTGCCACGGGTGAAATCGCCGCCCTGCGCACAACGCAAAGGCAGAAGCCTACACTTCGTAAAGCAGCCGAACCGCCGCCCGCAGGTTCCGTATGAGAGCAGCGAGTGTTCTCATCTTGTGATTGCTGCTGCAGATTACCGCCTGCCAGAGAACGGTGGTCCCAGGCTATTCCCGAAGACGTGGGGAAATTATATTCCCTGCTATCGCTCGCAGCCCTCACGGCATCAGAGGAAGCATCCTCACATAGCGTGCCAGAGCCAGTGGGTAGCAATGCTAGATGCAGATGCCTTCCGAACAATGAAGTGGGCAGAGTCGGCCGGTAGTACGAGTGCCTTGCTTTGTGACCGAAGATGTACGGTGGCAGGTGAAGTCCAGGCGCACCTGACACATGAAGCCTGGAATGATGCGATGAAACTCGCTGCCTTTGAAGTGCAGCGGCTTGCCACTCGGACCTGCACGGCGAGATGTGATGCTCGACTTTCAGGAGGGGCGACTGCACCGCACCGGGAGAGTCGGGGCTCCGTAGTAAACACTTGTGAATGCCTCGCAGTCGCTTCAGTTACCATGGGACTGATGCTGATGTCACTTCGGATGCCACCCTTCGGATGTCAGCATCCATGGTTTGAAGGTTCTCAGCGTGAGGGTAACCAAGGCACCACGAGGTTTAAGAGGCGGACCTTCTCCCTTCTCTCCCGTGCACAGCGCTCGAAAGTTCTCGGTGGTCTTCGGCACGATATTCGAGAAGAGCTGGAACTCGATACGGCCCACTTTCTCCGTCCCGATGGCGATGTCGAAAAACACGTGCGGGTTGGAGGGCGAGTTCGCAGCGGCCAGAGGCACCTTCCCAAGAGAAACAGATGCGCACACGCGTTGTGGTCAGTGTGCATATGTTAAGAACTGCGGCCTGAAACTCTCGAACCCCATAACAAAGGGGGCGTTGGAAAGGCATGGTATACCTGTTCACCCCGTTTGACTTTGCCTTCGCCAAATAACCTGCGGTAGGCGGAGTCCGCGAGAAAGACACCACAGGTCAATCGAAAGGGCCATCGCGGCGCCTCAGAGCCCGGGAGTCGCTGCACGTCAACGGCGCGACACTTCACGCAAGTGCAGCAGCTTGTGGATAAATCGCCAGCTTGGTGCTTCGAACAGGGCGCATCGAATGACCGCGGGGGGGCAACAAGTGCGGGGAGATGCTTCCTGCGATGCAGCGCAGCGTGGGCCACCGAACGCGCGGCACCCACGAGGGTCGGAGGTGGAGCACGCAATGGTTTAGAATATAAGGCATATGGGCCTCTGGCACAAGTCAGCTGGATCCACAAAGTGTGCGCGTGCACAAAGCCAACAGGCGTTTTATCTGGAGAGCTCCCCCCTGTAGATCTTGGTTTAAAGACGCAATTTTGTATCGAAACTGTGCATGACTCAAGGAAGAAAAGACGTGGCACGTACAGATTCAAGCCGAAGTAGAGTGCAATGGCGGCGGCGAAGAATGACATCATATTGTCTGAGACGGAATCAAGTAGTCCCTCCAAGCCTCCAGGGAGGTCCTTCACCTCGATCAGTTCTAGCTCGAACTTCAGCACCGACCCAGCTTTGATGTGCTTCCCCGCATTCGAGTTACCATATGCGATCTCGCTGGGCAGGTAGAGCTCCCACTATGACACCGGCGAGGAGGCAGTTCAGTGCACGCACAGAGACACGCTCTGACACATTTGCAACGAACAGCGTGACTGCGACTACATGACGATACAACAGTCTTGGATAGAAACCGAAGTTAACGGCGCTCAGCATTATATTGGGCAGACGGAAGCAATCAACAGAAAATGCTGCTGCGCCGCACTGAGATGGATCAATAGAAAGCGGGAGCGTTCGCGCTGCGATTCATTGGGAAGGACTTCAAGAAAATGGACACAATTGTGTTGGGCCGCAGTGAGCAGGTGAGAACGACAGGTGCCAATAAAGTAGAAACAGGAGCAAACTATTTTGCCAGCCACTGTTGCAGCACCTTGTCTCCTTCCTTCATCAGCTGCAGCGCTTCCGTCCAGCCCTTGATCACCTGGAAGGGCGAGGGATCAAGGCAGGATGCCAACAAGCTTAAATTTGCGTGGGCAACCGCTCAAAGTAGGTCGAGAGGCAAACCGGAAAACCAACGGGAGCTGATGGCGAGGGACCGTGGTGAAATTGAAAACTTTTGCCTCGTGCGATGATCGCAGAGGAAGCCTCACTCTGCGAAGGGTGCGAACCTGAGAAGGCTTGAATGTCGCAGGTTGACGGCGTTTACGGCTTGAATCGAAGACGGTGCCGTCCAGAAGACTTCCCGTGTAGTGGCAAATGCACGGGTTGAGCCTGGTCGGTGATTTGCCATCCTCAGGGCCGCTGCTCAGCACCTGTAGGAAAGGTGATACACCGTGCACCGTATTTCAAAGCGTAAATATGGAAAATTTCGCGGTATAAGTCTTTGTTGATGGATTGTGTGAAGAGCGGAGATGTGGCAGTTCACCTTGTATTGTAGTCCAGAGGGGAGCTCGATCACGCCCTCTTTCAGAGCGTTCTCGCGTAAAAAGGCTTTGCCTTCGGCCGTGGTTCCTGCTTTGCAACAGGAAGCATGGAGGTAGACTAAAGCCAAGACAAGCGAAGTTCTCACCGAAGATTTCATCATATTGGCGATGTCGGAACTTTTGGGAACACTGACTTCACCGAAGAATCTCAACACGACCCTTCTAAAACCAGTGACACAGGTACCACGGGGCGGGGCTCGGAGGCTCACAGGTGTGGGCTTCTGCTGACGGTGACGTCATATTTAATTTTAAAATTTTGCGACACCTACTTCGTACGTGTAGGGGTTTATATATTTAAAAGCAGACCGTGGGAGCTCTTTATCGCACCGAAGGTGCATATATTCCTCTATATCCGAGGAATATGGAACGAAGGTGCATCCGGGCGGGGGAGGCCGGAGGTTACGAGCTGCTCGTGCTCTTCATTGCTATCCGTCGAGAATCGCGCGATCGGCCGCGCAGCGGCCGAAGCTCGTAACCTCTGGCTTGTGAGAGTACGCCGGACCGGACACCGGAGACGGAGGCTTTCAATACACATACGACATCGACATAGCACATACAGTGACACACTATACAGTCACGTTTCAGATTAATTTCCCGCAGGGATACGGATATTGTGATTTTCCATGCGGCGAGGCGTGTTTCATATTTCATATTTCATATTTGGGATAAAATCCGCAAATCGGGCGCGGATCCTCTTCGCGGATCACTGCCGCAAAGAACGACCATTCGGTGGCTGATGGTGGCCAAGGGGCATATAATACTAAGGGGCATATAATACAGTATTACCGTGCTTACTTTATTGATTTTAATTCCGAAAATGAGCCGCAATAAACTATTTAATTAAGTTTGTTGGTCCCCCAGATTCAATTATTTAATTGATTTTAAAGTTGTTTGTTTTAACTCGAGGAATACAGATAATTATACGAAAATTATTTAATTTATGAACTTTGTTTGTTTGTTCACACTATTATATGTCCTATATTGAATTATTTTGTTTTGCTTGTTTTTTTTTCTATATCGGTGCAATTGGCCCAGAGAATTATTCGAAAGTACAAGTATACAATACGGCAACGAATGGATACCGGCAGTACGAAAGTTCGTTGCGTGTTTCCAAGCTATGTGTTCACTGTAATATGCGACGTCAATATGCACCTTCACTGCCCACTACTACCAGCTCCACTGCCACTGGCCATCCACTCATCAAAGTCAGCCTCATACAAAAAGTCATTAACCCACCTTCTAGGATCTGTTTCGAAGTCGCGCTCAGCCACCAGACTCGCACCTAGGTCGACGTCGCATCTCTGCAGGGGGGGTGAACGATGCACGAACGCGGTGTGGTTTAACGGGCGTCCAGCGCCCTTCTTGAGAACTTGTCTTAAAACTCGTTCTCCTATTCCTAGGAATCTTTCTCTTGCACTGCGCTTAGGACGTGCCGAGACGGGTCGGAGAACGGTCGGGTCTGAGTTCACTGATGCTGCCGGAACCCCTCGCTTGACACCGAAGCTGAGGAGGGAGGCCTGTTGAAGCCTCTCGAGTGACCTGCGCTTCTTGGCCATATCCCCGAGCGTTGTTTTGCCACATCGGCATTCTGTCGGAAGAAAATTGCAGATTAAACAAAGCCCTCCCTCGTGTCCCGAGCCGCAGCCAGCCATACTTGCCGTGTAGGTGAAAGTGACCAGTTTCCAGTTATTTTGTCACTTTGTTTGTTTTCGCGCTGAGGGGCGAGATCGGAATTATATATTTAATATTTTGTTGTTTAAATTTGTTGTAATGATGTGTATGGCACAATATTTAATTATTTATCCTTATTTTTTTTTCGCAACCTATCAGGGGGGGATTATTTAATTTTAAAGCCTATTTACGTTTCAAAAGACGATTTTTTCCTCCATAATTATTTACATTTAAAATCAATAATGTAAGCACGGTATATCAATATGCCCCTAGATGGTGGGTTGGTGGCTGCCTTGACGTTCCTTGCGAACTGATCCTTGCGGCATCTGCGATCTGGCAAGTCTTTTTCTCACCGCACCTCTGGAGTTGCGGCGGCGTACAAACGGTCCCCCGAAATATCCGCCCAGCCGAACGCAATGGGATCAAAAATCGGATTCGAAATATTTTCGCCTATATATGGATATATTGCCAATGTTAATGGGCGACCAAAAGCAAACCCTTCCTGACGGAAGAACCAAATAAACATTGTATTCTTTGCAACAACCCCCATTCGCAATGTAAGCATGCTTTTCCAGGATGGTGTTTAGTATGCGTGGGTATTTGCATACAGTAAGAGTGCACCAATAAGAAAACAGAGATTTCGGGGTCAGCCAGCTTTTCTCCTAAACTTGTGACCCCCCCAGCTTCGGTACCTAAGAGAGCCGACGAAATAAGAGAAAACCGCTTATTTTGCCAACTAGCTTTTCTCATCCTTAAGAGTGAAAAATCAGTTTTTCTCGTATTGGATTTGCAGCACATCCTCACTTCGAAAAAACCGCCCACTACCGTGATGGACGACGCGACACGTTCACAATTGCGGTAACTTATTAGTGATGTTAGGGAAGGTCTACTCGCACAAGATGACTTTCGGTTCTAACATCAAAGCCGTACTTATTTTGCTATATTTTAAGAAAATGTCCTGGGTCTAGCCAACCTCCATATTTCTTATTTTTGCCAATCTCTTAACTTTTAAAACCAGCCAGCTCTTCTCCTAAACGACTTGTGACCCCCCCCCAAAAAAAAAAAAAAACTGGCTGTTTTCTTAACGTAGTTTTCTCTTATTGATGCACTCTTACTGTAGGTTGTTAGGTTCTTCTATCATGTTTAGATCGTTTAGATGCTCGTCACGGGTTTTTGTACCGTAGGCCATCTTTAGAGAGCTCCTTAGATGCAGAAAGAGCTAGGGAATCGGCCCATCAACTCGGTTTTTTCAAAATCGCGGCCTATCGCACGCTACAGGCGAAAATCACATGAAAATCAGTTTATCATAAAATGGAGATAAAACCTATTCCACACACAACTCAACCCTAACTGTACTTTCAGACAATGCCTGTTTCGTCAACGATATTTCACGCCGTATGGTTGTTTTTTGTTCGTGTCTTGCGTTCTGGTGGCTTCCAAGTGGTATCTGGTTCGGTGCTGCGGAGGCAACTGTATCGGATGATGATGTTGAGACTGGAATCTCCGAAAACGAATCTCCCCTCGAGTCTTCTTATCCTGATGCGCGTCACGTGGTTGGAGTGACGCAGCGTGATATTGAGACTGCCGTCCGACTACTAGAGTTTTCTGACGGTGATATGCAGCGAGCAATTGATATGTTTATATCAGAGTCTTGGCGGCGTAAAGTGAATGGACTATTGAACACCCACACATGTCACAACAACAAAGACGCTTAGAAGGGGTCCCTCGAGCACCCCTGAAAGGCCTGTCACACCCCCCATATTTAGTCACGCTACCGCAGCTTGGCCTAAACAAGAATTTTTTTAAAAATCGCCTAAATTTTTTTGACCCATTTTTCGGGGCCGAACCTATATTTTTTTGCCCTTTTTTTCAGGATGCCGAAATTTTGATGAAAATTTTCCTCTTTTTTTCGGAGCCGTAGAGCCGCTGAGGGAGGCGCGGAGGCGCGGCGGTGCGGCGGTGCGGAGGCGCGGAGGCGCGCAGGCGCGCAGGCCGCGGAGGCGTTGCGATGTGGTAATGCGGTGAGATGAAATAATGCGGTGAGATGTTATGCGCGCGGTGAGATGTTATGTCGCAATGAGATGTTATGTCGCGTTGAGCGGTTATGTTGCGGTGAGATGTTATGTCGCGGTGAAATGTCAGACCCCACCGCATTTGCCCCCATCGCGCCCGTCTCAGCCGTCAGCAAACGCCCCACACTATGGGAAAAGTGGTAGTGAATCACTAGTCAAAGGAGGTGAAAACTGAAATTATTGACTAACATTCACCGCATATTGACCCACTAAATAGTGAATAGCATGTGAATATTTGAAGTCAAAATACACTCAATATATGAAGTGCGTTTTGACGGTGCATTCACTTCCCCCAACCGCGCACACACACGCGCGCGCATAGGGCTCAAAGTGTGTGCTTGGGCCCACAATCGTGATTACTTATCCTGCCACAACAAAAAATATATCGTTGTGTTCGTCTATGAAAGAACTATATGTATGCCAAGTTTCAGCCGGAAAGACCTCGTGATTCAAAAGTTATCCACGGTCAAGAAACCCTATTTTTTACGGTTAGTATATAGCCACAAGAAATGGGTATCGGATTTTGGGGTTTACTTATCCTATCACAACAAACAATATATCGTTGTGTTCGTCTATGAAAGAACTATATGTATGCCAAGTTTCAGCCGGAAAGACCTCGCGATTCAAAAGTTATCCACGGTCAAGAAACCCTATCATTTACGGTTAGTATATAGCCACAAGAAATGGGTATCAGATTTTGGGTTTCACTTATCCTATCACAACAAACAATATATCGTTGTGTTCGTCTATGAAAGACCTTTATGTATGCAATTTTTCATTCGAAAAGACCTCGTGAGTCAAAAGTTATCCACGGTCAAGAAACCCTATTATTTACGGCTCGTATATAGCCACAAGAAATGGGTATCAGATTTTGGGTTTCACTTATCCTATCACAACAAACAATATATCGTTGTGTTCGTCTATAAAAGACCTTTATGTATGCAAAGTTTCATTCGAAAAGACCTCGTGAGTCAAAAGGTTATTCACGGTCAAGAAACCATATTATTTACGGCTCGTGATACGGCTGCAGATACAAGCGCCGTGAATATATTATCAATATACAAAAGAAACACTGCAAAGTTGGACAGCAATGCGAGTGTACGGATGAGCGGGTTTGTGAGTGCAGTCTCTGTAAGAAGATCTGCTGAAGCACAACGCTTCCTCACTTTTATACCTACGTCACCCATCATCTTAGATGGTACCGCCATTGGGTTGTGAACCCGAGACGTAGGTTGAACGACCAGCATGGTAGTAACGACTAGTTCGTTCATGCTGCACATGCGAGTTCTGCGCATGCTGAAAGCTAAAGATGGTTCTTGGTTTGTTTCCAAGATGTATCTTTACTTTGCCATCTTCGAGTTCAATCATACGAACTCTCGATGACAGGGATGCCTGATGATATGACATAATCATCTGGCGACATGTACAGTCATCGTCGACCGTACTGACGACTGTCATAAATGTATGACGCGACTCGACCTGTACAGTCATGATCGACCATACTGTCGACTGTCATCCCTACGTTTCTGGACGCGTGCAATACATCGTATTGAACACATATTGCAGGCATATTGCACGCGTATTGACAATAAATGTTCAATACAATAAAAAATGTTACAATATGTGTGCAATATGCCTGCAAGCGCTCCAACATGTGTGCAACATAGTATTAGAATGAGCCCTCACGTATTGGAGACATATTGAAGTTCTGATGCAGAGAGTTATTTCAATATGCCTTCAACATATGTGTAGTATAGGGTTGGAGACATGCACCATGCATGTCGCAAACACTATGAAGGCATGTTGCAGACATATTGCCTACATATTGTATACATATTGTATACATATTGTATACATATTGTAAGTCAACATTCAATATGTTGGATACACACTGCGGACCTACTGCATACGTATTGAACATGTAAATTCAATATGTTGTATATATATTGTGGACCTATTGAATATGTATTGAAACGGAACATTAAGTATGTTGGATACATACTGCGGACATATTGCATACGTATTGAACATGTAAATTCAATATGTTGTATATATATTGTGGACCTATTGAATATGTATTGAAACGGTACATTTAGTATATTGGATACATACTGCGGACCTATTGCACACATATTGAACATGAAAATTCAATATGCTGTATATATATTGCGGACATATTGCATATGTATTGAAACGGTACATTTATTATGTTGGATACATACTGCGGACCTATTGCATACGTATTGAACATGTAAATTCAATATGCTGTATATATATTGCGGACATATTGCATATGTATTGAAACGGAACATACAGTATGTTGGATACATACTGCGGACCTATTGCATACGTATTGAACATGCAAATTCAATATGCTGTATATATACTGTGGACATATTGCATATGTATTGAAATAAAAGTTGCCTATATTGGATATATACTGAAGACCTATTGCATGCATATTGCACAGACATATTCAACATGCTGCAAGTATGCTGTGGACCTATTGCATATGTCAACGAGAGGCATATTGAACACAATTAATATTGAATACAATTACAAATTGTCAAATTTGTTTCACAAATGCTCCCCCTGCCGTACGTAGGCTACGTCCACTACAAGGTTTTTTATTTTTGTTCTTCCCTCGCGCATGAAGGCCTTCTGCAAGAGGAGGGACGCCTCCGAGCCGGGATTCCCCACTCGGTGGCTAGCGTCCATCCCTTCCGGGAGGCGCTTGTCCACCTCCTTCATGATGTAGGAGATGGCGCTGCGGACATATGCATATGGCTTCTCTTTGCAAAGCATCTTCATGTCGAGGATATCAGTTACCTGCAGCCCCACCAAACGAAATACATGTGTCAAATATTGGAAATATAGTACAGTACTATTACAGTACTATTACAGTACTATTACAGTACTATAACAGACATATTGTACACATATTGTGCACATATTGAAAGGGTTGGTGCGCACCTTGATACCGATGAGCCCCTCGGTGAGGGGGAAATCGGGGCCGTCCATGATGTGGTTGGGGAGAATATCCCCAACCGCATTCGCCACCACCAACCCGGCGAACAGCCCGACGTTGGCCTTCAATCGGCCGGTGTTCGTCACGAGTCCGCCTTTGTCGGGACGGAGCGAACTCTTCATCGCTTCGTACTCCGTTTGAGCCCCCGCGTACACCACCACCTCTTTCCCCACCTTGAAGATGTCTTCAACATTGGGGGCTTCGGGCTTGGCAAGCTTGGCGGGCTTGGCCGGTGACGGGGCCGGTGACGCGGCCGCCTTGGCCTTGCCCTTTGCGGATGCGGAGGCGGGGCCCTCCGAGGCCTTGGCCTTGCCCTTTGCGGATGCGGATGCGGAGGCGGGTGCTTTTTTGGCCTTGGCCTCCACCTCCTTTTTCTTGGCATCCGCCTCCAGGCGGTCAGCCTCCTCCTCGTCGTCCTTGTCGGGGGCGTTGTGGTCGTAGAGATAGGCGACTGCAAACAAAAAATGCTATCAACCGTAAGTTTTATGTCGTATGTGTACAGTATGTTACAGGTATGTTACAGGTATGTTGCAGGTATACTACATACATATTGCAGGCATATTGTTGCCCTACCTTTCAGAAAGGTGCACAAGTATGCTGAGTATGCTCAAGGTGTGCTGTGGCATGCTTCACATATACTGCGAGCGTGTGTCAAGTGTATTAGAGGGTGGGAACGTACCCAGCCGCTGTCTTGCCTCCCCTTGCAAGCACTCCACCTTGCTGTTAGGCCCCTCCTCCAATTCGAATTCGGGGAGGGCTTTGAGCACCTCCATCTTCTTGGCGATTTGCCGCACCGGGCATGTGGTAGGGACCCCCTCCTCCATACACGTGGTGTACGGATGTAGCTTTTGGGGGTCCACCCACGTACACATTCCGGTTTTCGTGTCGGTGGCCCACCGGCCGATCTTCCAAATATATCGGTTGTTGTTCACGATCGAACGGGCTTTCGCCCGCACGAAGGAGTTAGTGGGCGCGGTCGCCCACTTGCAGCGGTTTTGTACCGCGGTGACGTACTTCGACACCGCGGACTCTTGCTTCGGCACGTGAAGTAGGGGCTCAAGACGCCCGTCCTTCACGCGCAATTCTGCAAGTAATTCTCCCCAAACCCTTCCCAAATCAATATTTTTTCATGCAACGAAGGAACCAAGTTAAGTAAACGAAGCCGCATGCTTAGTACGTACCAAACTCCTCGTGACATGCTTTAATTAGTTGAGCTTCGAACGCGCTTCGAGCCCCCTTGCGCCTTTTTTTGCTCCCTTCCCCCCCTCCCTCCTCATCGTCCTCGTCGTCTTCCTTCGCCCTTTTCTTGCCTTTGTCGAGGAAAGCCAATGGGGTTTCCTCGATCCCTTTGGGCTCGCTAGGTGTCCCCTTTGCCCTCACCTTCGCAACGTAGTCAACGAAGCCCTCGTGCGTATGCTCAACGCCAAACAGCTCGCAGCTTTCTACATACTCAGCGTGCAACTCTTTGACTGACATTTTTCTTACACCTCTGCTGGCTTTTCTTACACCTCTGCTGGCTTTGTTTACACCTCTGCTGGCTGGTGCTGGAACGTGCTGGAAGGGCGGCTGCTGGAACGTCAACGTGCTTCCAGGAGGCCTTCCGTACGCGATGGGTGTCGTGCACACATGTTGGCCGCATGTATCGGGCGCATTGCACCTGCGACGACCGACCGTTAGGAAATGCATTTGAAATTTCGTCCATCGTGCATCTCGTCAATCATGCATCGTGCATCTCGTGCATCGTGCAGCTCTTTTTCTTTTTTTTTTGGGGGGGGAACGTCTAACCCGATTTTTCATTTGTGTTCATTACTGTACTGTAACCCAGTACGCAACATCTTTTCAATCACGTTGTCACAATGGTCTAGTGGTTGGCCGTCGGTCTTCAAAGCCTGCGGTAGTGGGTTCGAGTCCCACTGGAGGTATACACCTTGTCTGCGAGGAGTTGAGCTCCTCCTCGCTGGCGAAGTGTACCACCTCCATCTAAAGGTCAATGACAACCTTTTTTATCCAGGCCATCTCAGGGGTCATTTTGGGGGTACTTCTTGAGTTACGAATTCGGCCGTTCGATTCACGAACGAGGGGTGCAGATTCTCCTAAAAATTAAAATTCCAAAATTGTTTCCCCGAAAATCGTTCAATCTGTTCAATACTACTGCAATACGTGAGGGCTCATTCTAATACGTTAGCGATTGCAGGCGTATTGAAATGGCGTATTGGAGATGGGTCGAAAAAGTGCCAAGTCAGTTTTGCGAAGATCCGTCTGACGTGGCACTGGCAAAGCTGACATCAGCAGTTTTCAATACATCTCCAATACGCCATTTCAATACGCCTGCAATCGCTAACGTATTAGAATGAGCCCTCACGTATTGAAGTAGTATTGAACAGATTCTCCTCTAAAAAGTTTTTTAAATTTTTGTAAAGGTCAATATGCGTGCAACCGCGTGCAACCGCCTGCAGAGCTCAAGGCAGGGATCACTTCAATACGTGAGGGCTCACTTCAATACGTGAGGGCTCACTTCAATACGTGAGGGCTCACTTCAATACGTGAGGGCTCAAGACCTTGAGCCCTGCCTTTAGCCCCCCCTTTCAGTATGCTGCGGAAGTGTTGAAGTGAGCCCTAAAAAAGTTGAAAAAACATGTTCTTCAATTCTGGTGAGACTTGTTATATGGACTCAGGAGCTATATTTTGCGACATAGCTTGTGTGCGTTTTTTGTGGGGGGGGTCCGAAAACCTACTTTTGGGTTATTGCTTTACTTGAAAGTTCCTTCAGCATATCGTCAATATGTCCGCAGTATATGTCCAACATATTACAGCATAGTTGCAGTACATTTTCGAAGGGTGATGGGCGTGGTAAAGGGGACTTCAATGCAGTATGGTCCGAGGAGATCAAATTGTTCATGGTGAAAAGCGACCTCGCCATGAACGATCCCCTCAATCATCATCACCAAGTGATGCGGAGCGACATCGGACCGGCTTGCCTTCGGCTAGAGCCGCCGCCCTCGTCCAAGGGAAGGCGGCCCCCCCCGTACAACAATCTTCGTTAGCCAAGCGCGCGATGAGAAATCCCGCGCAAGGCGGGTGCTTAGCCGATCGAGAGCCGATCAAACCTTCCAATGCTCAGGAGGGTACATCGCTCAAACCCCCTCCCAATATCAAGCTCATATTCCCGGAAGGTTGGAGTACCGCGGAAGGCTTCCGCGACCCAGAGTATGAAACGATTACGAAGAAGGAACGCCTTTCGGCGTGGATTGCGCCTCCACATCTTCCAATATCTACGAGGGAACTGGAGTTGTCCGCGAGGTAGCACCCTTTCTCTTTCTTCTCGACGTTGAGGTTGTGTCTTTCTTGCTTCACAGGACTCTTTGCTACATGTATGCAACATGGTTACCATATGTTGCATACATATTGAGATTATATTGTAGGGATCCTGGAACACATTGCAGGAAAGTCGATGCGCACTATGTGGAAGTGGACACGGTATGGCATCATAAGTGGCTGCCAACGCGACTGCTCCCGCACGATTTCTCCAGATTGGCGCACGATTTATCTCCAGACAATACCGCGTGGCCGACTTGGTTACCACCTTCCGACATCTTGGAGCTAGAACCGGCAACGGTAACCTTTAAGGGGAAATCGTTTCGACTTGTTCCACCGGTGCCTAATTGCTTGCAACGGATTGTCGAAAGGATTCGTGGCATGCAAGAGGCAAGGTAAGGGACTCTCGTGGGGCATGATTTCCCTCCCACCATTCCTCACGTGGCTCGCTGCAATAGTGCTGCAGCACGCGATCGTGATGGTTGCAGCATGTTGATGGGATGTTGAACACATGTTGGGACGATATTGTGCAGAGATGCGGGCGAGGCGCCCCCCGAGGCGCACGAGGCCCAAAGCAAGGAGACCCTCCCGCCGCCCAATGCTGAGGCACCCACGAGCCCTCCACTAGCCGGCGGGAGTACAAGGTAAGGGCCTCTCGTGGGGCATGATTTCCCTCCCACCATTCCTCACGTGGCTCGCTGCACTAGTGCTGCAGCACGCTATCGTGATGGTTGCAGCATGTTGATGGGATGTTGAAAACATGTTGGGACGATAAATTGTGCAGAGATGCGGGCGAGGCGCCCCCCGAGGCGCACGAGGCCCAAAGCAAGGAGACCCCCCCGCCGCCAAATGCTGAGGCACCCACGAGCCCTCCACTAGCCGGCGGGAGTACAAGGTAAGAGACTCTCGTGGGGCATGATTTCCCTCCCACCATTCCTCACGTGGCTCGCTGCAATAGTGCTGCAGCACGCTATCGTGATGGTTGCAGCATGTTGATGGGATGTTGAACACATGTTGGGACGATATTGTGCAGAGATGCGGGCGAGGCGCCCCCCGAGGCGTACGAGGCCCAAAGCAAGGAGTCCCCCCCGCCGCCCAATGCTGAGGCACCCACGAGCCCTCTACTAGC
>LGRX02021489.1:0-23095 GCA_001247695.2 Cymbomonas tetramitiformis
AACATAACAGGTAAACCAATTCACAGTTTTCCTGTAGGCTCCCATTCTTTGCATCAGATTCATGATAATAATATACATTTTTTCCCTTTTCAGGCTGCACGGAAACAGCAAACAAGTGCAAGTACAGGGCTTGTCATATATTCCAAAAAACTCTCTAAAGGTTTCAGCAGCGAAAACCTTTCTGCAGAAGATTGCCAAAGAGCAAGGTCAACATCAGCCGGACAAGAAAGAAACACATCTGCCTCAAGGAATGACAAAGCTTGACGTCTACGAAAAGTTTATCGAAGAGCTTCCAGCCTTTGGTTCTGAGAGATTCAAGGTCAGTGAGCCATATTGGTATACGATCCGGAGAAAACACTTCAAGTGGCTTAAGTGTCCGAAGATTTGCAAGTTCTCGGAGTGCAAGATCTGCTCGACCGCAAAGCTTCACAAGCAAGTCGCCCCGGCCGAAATGAGAGGTATGTTAGAAAGAAAACCCACTCTTGTTCATGAGAGGTATGTTCAGAAAGAAAACACTGCTTGTTCATACACGTGACCACTTACCTGAATGTGTTTGCGTTGCAGTACGAATCGAAAATCTTTTGCAAGCTCATCGACTGGATGCAAGGGCTGAACGGGAGAAGTACTACAAACACATTCAGAAATCCAGCGCAGCAAAAGGCAACGCGAAGTGGTGGAAATATACTACCATGATCATCGATGGCATGACACAACGTACCACACAATTGACTCACTTTCGTCGAATGCCCTCTTGGGTCAAAGACAATAAGGCATTGATAGATACCCACTGCATGGGGATACTCATCGAAGGCATCGGTCGTTTTATGGAATTCAATTTCAGTAATAACTACTCTGACAACTCGAACTATCTTGCGAACGTCATACAGCGGGCAGTAGCACGAGTTCATGAGCATCGACGATCGGGTGGGCATCCGTTACCGGAAGTAATGTATCTACAATTGGACAATGTAAGCAGCAATAAGAGCCACTTCTTAATTGCTTATTGTGCCATGCTGGTCAAACGTGGGGTATTCCGCAAGGTGAAGATCAACTATCTGATCGTGGGACATACACACGAAAATATCGATCAGATGTTTTCAAGGTTTTCTGTGGCTTTGAGGAGGCTGAACGTTTGGGACATCGAGCATTTGATGGAGGTGGCTAGGAACTGCTTTAGGGATGGAGTAGTTCCGGAATGTCAACTGATCGATGAGGTGCACGATGTCAAGGACTGGATGCATGGATGCTATAACGAAGTGCGCGATGTCAGCTTCCAACATGCTTTCAAGATTTTTTCTGGCCCCACAGGCGACGTGTTAGTGCAGGCGAAACGTTATTCATTCGATCGAGTCTGGCTTCCAAAGGAAGGTGGGGTGAAGGTATTTAAGAGCAGCCTGCCCGAGGGCTCACCATGCTTTGTCGAGCCTAAATCCATTAACGAATTGAGCGCACGGAAACAAGCGAAGCAGCTTGCGACGTCCAGGAAGTCTACGAGCAATCCATTGAAAGAGATCGAGGATCTTGTCGTTCAATGCAAGAGGAATCTTTGCTTATGCATTCGAGGTAAGCACTGCACTGCTAGCGATTACGATTTGATTTGTCATATTTCAAATGTAAGTGGCCTTCTTAGTTTCTCGGGTTATGTTTTGCAGATGTCGCAACCACCGAGGAGGCGGAGCGGCTTCAATTTCTAGCCAAGCGCGCAAATACTTTTCTTGAAGGGTATGTTCAAATGCAACGTGACATTGCGGCAGGAACGTTCGAACTGAAAGAGAAGACATTGTGGGTGCTGCACGAGGCTCCCTTTGAGGTTACTGGACCCATGATGCCTGTTCCTTCGGGTGCTTTGAGCGCGAACGGGCGAGATGCGGAAGTACTGATTGTCGATGAGCCAATGGCTGATACGAATGATATTGAACGTGGATACACGGATGCTCAACTGGCTGATTACGTGCAGGGCCTTCGGGACTCCGTAGCGGTTCACGTGCGCCCAGTACCTCGTCCTATCTACATCGGGGCACAAAAAAATACCATTGGAAGACGAGCTCGAGATCATCTTGCGCAATACATTCTGGGAGAAACTGACGACCCGGACTACGATGTGAGCTACAGCAAGATGAAGAAAGGTAGCATGGCTGTGTTGATTGCTCCAGAATCCGAGAAGACTGCCCGGACGGAATACCCGTTTCGTATCGCTCTGGGAAGGAGCCGAGGATGGTCGAGATATCTGTACCTTTGTGAGGTACAAGAGCAGCTGCTAAATGAGAAAGGTGAGAAATGTTTGTTGATGTGATTGCGCGCGCAACCTGCTTTTAACATCACAACGTTTTATGTCAATCTAATATCTCTTTATCTTCTTTCTGGTGCAGGAGAAAAATGTTTGCGGTGGTTGACTTGTGGTACATTTAAGCTCACGAGCGCCTCCCAAAAGGAGGCCCAGAATGCAGACTCCCGGCTTTCGAAGGAGAAGGCATCGAAACCTGAAAGTTTCCGGCTGCATCAACGTACCAAGCAGGTGGCGCCGTATACACCAAGCGAAGTATTAGTAGCATGGGACTGGGACACGGAAGAGGAGCGCCGAAAGATCAATGCAAGCACACAGCGATGGATCCCGGGTGAGCAATATGACTTGTTGGTCAAACGAGTCATCGCCAGCGACATGTCAAAGAGCTTTGAGCCGCCCGAGCATAGAACACCCAAACTCTTACTGCGCGACGCAATCATGCCATTAGAGGATAAAGAGGATAAAGAGGATAAAGAGAACGCGGAGGCTGAAGAGGGTGAGAGTTCGGACGAGGAAGCCTCTTTGTCGTCCTTGTCCGATGATGACGACCAGATGTGTGAATAACTCGATCAGTCCGATGAACTTGTATATAGAAGTTGTAAAACAATAGTATATATTGTGAATATCTAATGTTGAACTATCGTGGTATTACCACGTTTGATTTCCTTGCACTCATTTTACCTAGTTCATTTTCCTTGCACTCAGATTGTTCGGACGCCCAAGGAATCCTTGGGAACGCGTATCACATGGATGGAACAAACACCACATGTCTGCATGGTCATATAAAACTTGCTTTCACGGCATCCCTGTTCATTTTTTGCTTACGCTCACCATCCACCCACCTCCTACCAACATTCCAAGAACATGGACGCTCAGCGAATCAACCTGACGGTCGATCCGAAACATGTTTTGTTTTTTATTGTTCTGCCCTTCATCCGTGCGAGGTACGATAGGAGAAGGCAAGCGCAAAGGGATTCAGTTGCTAGAATGAGAAACGGCGAATGCCCAGAGTGTATGAGGAAGTATTTTGACCTTTGGGAGGACAAGAATCGATGGAACGATTTATGGCATAAACATTTTCATGAGAGGCACGACCCCGTGTGGCGTCGAGCCTTGGAGTTAGAACCAATCCGTCCCCGTTTTCGTCTGACACGCCTTGGCCGCCATCTGTTAAAACTGCAGAGTCACCCGAATTTTCACCCCGACAATCTCGATTGATGACCAGGTATATGTTTCTTTGTTTCTTTGTTTCTTTCTTTCTTGAGCAGGATTGCCTTGCTATCATCCTAGCCACAAATTCTTATCCACCTGTGAATTCTGTGTGCCCGCAGATGATGACACCATAGAAGCCAGTAAAGATGGATGGCCAGGTATGTGTTTCGGCGTGTTATGCATCCCTATTCATTTTTTGCTTACGCTCACCATCCACCCACCTCCTACCAACATTTCAAGAACATGGACGCACAGCGAATGAAACTGACGGTTGATCCGAAACGTGTATTGTTTGATATTGTTCTGCCTTTCATCCGTGCGAGGCACGATAGGAGAAGGCAAGCACATAGCGATGCAATTGCTAGAATCAAAAACGGCGAATGCCCAGAGTGTATGAGGAAGTATAACAGGCCTATGTGGCATAAACATTTTGATGAGAGGCACGACCCCGTGTGGCGTCGAGCCTTGGAGTTAGAACCAATCCGTCCTTGGTTTCGTCTGACACGCTTTGGCCGCCATATGTTAAGCACGCTTTGGCCGCCATATCCTAAGCATATGCTCGATTATCTCGATCTCGAATGATGGCCAGGTATATGTCTTTCTTGAGCAGGATTGCCTTGCTATAATGCTGGCCACAAATTCTTATCCACCTGTGAATTCTGTGTGCCCGCAGATGATGGCACCAAGCTCCTCGCACACACATCGCGGTGCATTGGCTACTTTGAAGAGGCACACGTAGAATAATAACAATAAGAATAACACATAGACTTCGATATGCAACGAGGTTGTGTCATTGTGAGATGACCTTTTGACAATAGTAGGGTGCGATTTGTACTTTTTATGTAACATGTCTTACGTTGGTTTGTAAAATGTCACGCATTATAAAGCCTGCCTATATCTTCATCAGCATTCATTTCTCGCTTTCGCTCACGATAGACCCCATCTCCTACCAGTGAGCGACACACCCAGATGCCAGACTACTACATTGTCCTTTTCCGTTTTGTGCTTCCCGCCATCCGGGAAAGACGCCGTTCCCGCGAGGAATGCTTTTTGCACGCATGGGTAGAAGAACGATTTCTGTGGGCCCTTGAAACACGAGTACGCATTACATGCCCCGATATCCCTGGCACATTTACCTCAGAAATCATTGTGTTTCCTGTGACACTTGCGCGGTTTTTTTTTCATCCTCGGAGAATTGTGAACGACGACGTCGGCGGCTTGAGAGTCAATGAGGCGTCCTACTTTAATCGGACTAGCTGGATTTCCGGTATGAATTTGTATCGCAGTTTTAACGAACTCCACCGACGGTGGTTATATGATCACCATTGGGCCTGGTGCAACGGTTGGTTTCGCAACCTCCTTGACTATGACGCTGATGGTAACGAATTCGTCTATGATCGTGAATACGACCGGCCCTGTTGCGCTGATTGCGGAAGGTCAGATTCACTTGTTATGCGAGTGACTTACCCACATCGATACATATGTGTCGACCGCGCGAGTTGCGAGTTCTGGCAGGATACCGATGATACCGAAATCCCAGAGTTGCTGTCCTCCGACTCCGACTAAGGTATACATAAAGCTCAATACCTCTTACACAGCCTTCATTTCTTGCTTTCGCTCACCATCGTGCCACCCCGGCCACCTCCTACCATTCTGAGAGCCACCCGTCTGATGACAGCCCACGGCCACTTTCTCCTTTTCAGATGCGGCACAGAGGTCACCTATAGAAGTGTAGCTAGCATTACGAAGCACAATCGAGGTCTTACTGACAACACCTTCGACTAGACGTGAAGAATTACAATCGCTGACCGTCTACACGGATGTGCCCGACAAGTGCGAAATCTATATAATATGGGACCTAAGTTTCCGTGTCGTTGCAAGCGATCATGGCCTGGTGCAACGGCTGATTTCGCAATCAAGTTACCTATGATGGAGATGACAATATATTTTATGCTCGCTTATACACCTGGGCTTGTTGCCATGATTGCGGTTCTCAAAGCACAGTTCTTGAATAATGTAATAATGTAATAATGTAATAATGTAATAATGTAATAATGTAATAATGTAACATACAATGATTATAAAAAATGTGAAGATCGGGGTTCTTATACCATTGCTTGTACCATACACGTGACTTATGATATTTTTGTTGCCCGCATCGAGAAGAATTGTTTTCTAGAATAGATGGGTGGTGGCTAAAGCCACCGATTGAGATTCGACCATCAATTCAAATCAAGACGAGTCATCCGCCGACAGTCGACAAGGTCAGTGCAGATGTACCCGTCGCCAATACGGGTAAGATCCATATCAACGCGTCGGCATCGACTGCAGGCAGGCCTCATAGACAACTCGTACCGCGACGGGTAGATCCATTGAGGATCTGCATGCTCGTTGTAAAAGCCGTTGTACCAGGCCCAATGATATTCACGAAGCCATCGTTTTTTGAAGTCGTCGAAATCGATGTAGTCTAGCCGGAATCTGAAGTTGTTTGACATGCCAGGTCCTTGCCAATGGAACCCTTCATCGTCGTAATATGGGGCTTCAAAGTTGGAGGTAGGGAATATCTGCAAGAAATTTCCCCAATCACGAACATCCCCCAATCGACTTCGAGCAGATCACGTAATTCATAGAAATAGTGAGCCAAAGTTACAGGCATCCAAACATCACCAAACATGCCCGAAAACGTCAAAACTTGTTCTTCCAACGCCCACAAAAAACGTTCTTCGACCCATGCCTGCACAAAGTATTCCTCACGCAATTGACGCATTTTCCGAATGTAAGGAAGAACAATCCCAAACAGGACGTAATGAGTATCCGCCATTCTTGATAATGCAAAGATGAAGCGGTGTGTCTTCCAGGAAGAAATGGAAAATGATCCTCCTAAAGGCCTCAAGCGATTTAAATATTGCCAAGGAGGGCTTGGGCCTCTCAAGGTAAATGCCGCAAACCAATAGGATGAAACCAACAATCACAAGATTGGCCAAGATAAGATTGGCCAAGATAAGATTGGCGCGGACAAATGTTGGCCCAAGATTGGCGCGGATTGCGAGTTCTGGCAGGATACCGAAGTCCCACAGTTGCTGTCCGACTCCGACTCCGACTAAGGTATAAAAGCTCAATTCATCTTACTTAGCCTTCATTTGCTGCTTACGCTCACCATCGTGCCACCCCTGCCACCTCCTACCAGAGAGTGAGCGACGCGCCTCTACAAACTCGTGATGCCTTCAGTGTTAAGGTTTGGTGTGCATCGGAATCGTGCCAGTATCGATGTAGATGCCATTAATCGCCATGAGATGGAGCACCGACCATGCCCCGAATGCAATTTGCACCAGTGGACTTTGAGAACGATGGCAAACCGCCCTTTCCGCCGCCCGCCGATGCCTCACAGGCATGATCTGATATGGGCTATGTGGCGCTTTACCCGACGAACTCGGTTTTATCTGTTTTTTGAATTGGTAGAGCCGGAACGCTATCCCGATCGCGCTGAATATGCACGGGGTGAAGCGTGGATGACTCCGCGATTAATGGTTATTCCAGTCGACGTTGTACGCCTATTGGTCTGTTGGTACCAGAATGACGAAACGACACCTTTCGACGAGTACTGTATCAGTTGCGATTGCCTTAGTTGAGCAGGTATAAAAGCTCAATACCTCTTACTTAGCCTTCATTTGCTGCTTACGCTCACCATCGTGCCACCCCAGCTTGACACTAGCAACTAACAACTGACCACGCTCAGGCAAACTCGTCATGAAATGCGATTATTGTGACCTTCCTGCAAACGTTCGCATATGGTTTAATGCTGGTTCGCATCTTGTTGCGATAAATGAGCATACCGAACATTTCGCGTGTATGCGTTGTTCTTACGAAATATTCATGTGCGAGGAAGCAATGGACGACGAAGACGGAGTATACTGGGAGCTGATAGATTAGTAGACCATTACTTTCCGGCGTCTGAAAGGCGTGGAATTAACTAATTCGAGATCGCTTGCCTGGTAGCAACTTACGTACTTTGCAATGTAATAGTAACGCTATGATATGTTGTACGACCAGCTGACTTATGGCTTTTGCGACATATATATATATTGTAACACTACTAACACTAGCAAACATTCTACTTGTAATTAAACGAATATACACCGTTCATGCAACAATACCCGTGTGATGATAGTTGTATAGCCGCGTTTTTTGACGCGGGGCTTGTGTTTATGAACACACCCAATCCAAAAAAGATATCTCTCTCCGTTGATTGCTCGATGATCACTCGAACCACAATGGCAAACCGCATAATGAAGGCATACCGTACCGCATAAACGCATACCGCAACCTACGTGGCTGCCACGTGTCTGCATTATACTGCGCGTGATGATGACGTGGCAGGTCACCCGTCGTCTATAAACCGAGAATAGTAACAGAAAAACACCGTCTAAAAACATGCATACTGGTTCACCTATCCCCAATAGTCTGTTTCACTGATTCTAACCCTGAGCATATGCTCCAAAGTGTCCTCCTCAGTGTTTTTTCGCAGGTCGTCATGCATTCTGCCCGCTGCACTAAACGTCCGCTCAACACCCGCAGTAGTTGCAGGGCATCCTAAAAACTGAAGAGCCATGCGGTAAACATCAGGCAGGTCTTTGGCTTTTGCGTTCCACCACACCATCACGTCAAAACCGTCCTCGTTAGCTTCTTGGGGCAAGGAAAGATAGCTATCCAGCTGATCTTTCTTCACAACAGGTGTGCTAGCCCCCGTTTTTTTCCTCAAGAAAGATGCCTCACCAAATGAACGGGGATCGGAGGCTTGCACAGCAGGTGAGCGGGCAGCCTCGGCAGCCACGGTGGGCTTGAAGTTGGTCCATGCAGTTCTCAAAAAGCTCATGGCCCGATCACGCGTCATGTTGCCACCGTCGTAGATGTTGCAGCCGTCGAAGTCCCAGTTTTTAAAGCGAGGATCCAGAAGCGTGGACACGATGTAGTCCTCTAGGATGGACATGCTCAAGTCGTTCACCCACCGTTGGACGAACTCGTCGTGCATGGCCTCGCGACCAGTGCGCACAGCAGGTATTAGACTAGAATGTCGAAGTACCGATCCATCGGCCAACACCAAGTCCACAGTGGGATCCAGTTCGCACTCGATGAGGTAGGCGGTCATGGGTAACACCAACGACATTGTGACATACTTGGTGCCCTGGATGATCCTGGTGTAGTCATACACCGGCTGCAAAACTGGAAGCTGTAGGCATCCCCACGCGAACACTGAGCATTCGTTGTAGCTAATAAAAGATATAAAATATTTCACAACATGCTACCAGCCGTTTCACCCTTTACCTACACTGCACAACCACTGAAGTCAAGGCGGCTCAAACATGAAGAAACGTTAACGTACCGCGTGCTGGATGGTCTGCCAATCCGTCAGGTCTAATTGGAAGTCACGATAAGTGGATCCGACGTCGTCAGTGCTCATCTTTAACTGAAGGGACTCCACGTCGAACATCTGCAATGCCGTTTGCTGGGGCGGAAACCACTCCCACTGGAGAAAGATGCTATTCCAGCGAATAGCTACGGAACGTGCTGGCTGAGTCGTTGGGAGCTGGTACTTTTTTTGGCAGCGATGGAGGCAAGACAGCCCAAGGGGAGATCGACGGAATAGGGCGGCTATCCCCTTGGTCTTGGTATGGACTTTGTCGATGGCAGGGACCTTCAGGAAGGCCAAGACGCATCTCTGTCCGACATGGCAAGGGCAAGGGGAGGTCTCAAACTCAGATAACCCCTAGCTTCTGAACATTGCTTGCCCCATCGGCGACAGCCTTGTGCAAACAGTCGCGAACCGTATCGACTGCCTGAGCAGCCTCTGACCCAGAAGAGGCAGTGATGAACTTGCCAACACCGATGTGTGCAAGAGCCGATTTGGTCGCGGACTCTATCTCAGCGCCAGTGTGAGCCACCTCGCCGAAAGGTACAGCTCGAACCAACACCTCGGAAATGGACGTGTCACCAGCTCGCCAGAAATACAGCAAGATTCCAAGCAGCGCGATCCCATTCTCGGACCAAATATCAATCGCTGCGAGTGAACAAACAGAAAGTCAAACGTTGTTTGATGAAAAAAACAATCAACCATAGTAGGGTATAATATTCACGGCCGTACGAGAAAGATACACCGAGGTGAAAGATACTTATACAGTCAAACAGTAATATACTAACAGTCAACGACCCGCACAGGGTAAACTATTCACATCCGGAAAATGTGGAAGCAGCGGTTGACAGTACCTGAAGAGGGGAGGACACCGCCTGCCACGTGTCGAGCCACTTTTTGCCGATCGTGAGCCAAGGCCCTGCCTGCTTTGACACAAAGCTGGCGCACAACATTGTTCTTCGTGGGCATGGAGTAGGCCCCTTCAGACGCGAACATCAAAACATCGGAGAGTTCAGTGTCACGTTCCGGGAGGCTCAGCGGACGTGCCCGCTTGCACAGCCAGTGCACGACTTTTCGGGTCAGCTGGTCCCGCTTGCCAGGCGGCCAAGAAGTAGAGCTCTTCGAGATCACGCTCTGGACACGGGGATCATCGGATCCGCCCCGGGGATCGGCCCCATCTAGGAAAGCCTCAGCTTCCAGTTCAGCAAGGTGACTCTTGTGGACGTAGGAGAGGTGCTGTCGGGCATTGGTGGTGTTGGTGCAGGAGGCAAGCCGGGCATTGCAGTTCTGGACGGCGCATCTGAGACCGATGGGAACGTTGGTGGTGGGGCAGATAATCTCGTTGAACAGCGACCAAACCTGCAAGGAAGCCACCAACAGTACATGTTCGTTATTACTGTCAACGACGGAAGCAGACCAAATTAACAAACAGATATCAAACTCGATGAAGTTTAACACAGCGCTCGCACGCTAATCTCGCCGAAAATCCTTTTGAGAATACTACTAAAAGAATTGAGAATTCCACAACAGCACCGACACAAGCAAGTCAACAACGAACCTTTGCAGCCCTACGACCTCGCATGGCAGGTCGAAGGATCTCGTCCGGCTCATCATCATCATCTTCATCGCTACCGACGACATTGTTAGCGGACGGGTGGGTATTTTCAGGCGCAGCGCTACTGGCGGCAGCAGCAACTACAACAGGGGTGTGGTCGTTGACAGGGGTTTTGCGTTTGCGTTTGCCGAGCTTCAGTGGTTCCAGTTGAGAGCGCTCCTTTCTGAAGGTGGCTATGTCGTCCTCCAGACCGGCTAGGTTCTCGATGGGCTCCCAAGTATCATGCGCTTGACTGTACCCTTTCCACCGGATGAGCCACTCCTCAACCGTGCGATCGCCTACTTTAGACAATCGTTCCGCTAAAATACTCTCAACATCGTAGATATCATCTGCGTTACCGCGATGGTCAAATTCGTGATTGGGCGTGCGCTTGATCGGCCCCTTGCCGATGGGTGGCAGCCTGCTACTATTGCTCGAAGGTTTGCTTTTCTTGGCTGCCCGCTTACCGTTACCGCCCATGATGAACAACTAGAGCTTTGACTGGGGATGCTGGGTGCTTTATACAGTAGTCTTCAGCATGGTGGTGCTGGTCGGTGGTGAAGCATTTCAACATTTCAAAATCTGACCATAATATCGGACGGCGCAATGTCAGGGCATGGGCATTCTACCAATCACCGTGCACCGTGCCGACCTAACCGATTTTTCGCTTTTTGCGGGCAACCAATCCGATTAATAGTGTATGCGATTTATTTGCTGTGGAATTTTGAAAACCGATTGTATTGCCGATTATTGCCCACGATAACCGATTCGATTGCGGTATGCGATTTGCCACAACCTATCCGATTAGTAATTAGTCCACGCTGGTAATCGATTCGGTTCTAATTAGGCCACGCTCCAAACCTATACGGTTTATAATTAGTTCCGAGTAGAAACCTGTTCGATTGTAATTAGTCACGAATCGCAAACCTATTTGATTGGTAATTCTCGATCGGGGAAATCGATTCGATAGGTGTATACACTATTAAATCGATTAATCATAATTCCTCGACTAATCGATTACCATCCTTGCCGGCGCGATGGCGGCGTGGTTGACAGTCTGAACGAACCCAGGGAACTCACCGTCCGTCGTGGCAGTCACCCGCGCCGATTGAAGCGGCACGGGCTTCACATCTTCCTCCTGCGAGACAGGCATAGCAGGGGCCGGCACGGCGGATGCCGATGCCGCCGCACCACCTGCCGGAACCTGCTCCTCCGGCATGTTCCCCGCTGCCGCGGGGCCGCACACCAGAGCCGATGCATGCGGCTCGAGAACCGCCCGTGGTGGGAAGGATGCGTGGGTGTAGTGCACCTTGCAGTTTGCCGCGGCATGGACCTCCGCGGCGAGATCGTCCAGCCGCTGATGAATGTCGTCACCTGCGGGCTCGTCAGCAGGCTGCTGCGGCTCTACCGTGAAGCCGTAGGCGGACACGTCGATCCCGCCCACCGCACCCGCACAGAGTACCGCAGGCGGCCCGTACGTAGATGCCGCAGTGGCAAAAGCCTCGGCCCCATCATCCGCCGCCTGCTGGAACAGGGCACACATGGCCAATGCACGCACCCCCTCCGCGTCCTCCTCGTCGATGGGAATGCAGAATGCCGCGGCCGAGTGCGGGGGATGCTGACGCCCGCCCAACGGACAACGCCGCGGTAGAAGTGGTACAGCTCACCTTTACCCGCTTTCTTGCACCTCCCGCAGAAGGGCTTGGCCTTCTGGTCGTCGCGGTCGAATCCGACCGCCGGCACCGGATGTGTGCCAACACGGAATCCCCGCTGCGCACCGCGATGCTGCTGCTGCCGCTGCTGCCGCTGCTGCTGCGCCGATGGCGCGTCCGTCCCGCGCTGCTGCCGCAGCAAATCCTGAAGCTTGTTGATCTTGTTGAGGAGAGCGCCGTACTCCGTGCTGGAGAGCTGCGCAGAGACGCCGCTCTTGCCCGAAACCGCCTTCCCCGTCTCCGTCTGCGCCCAAGCCTGAAAGATCTCTACCACAAGGGAGCGGAGAGACGCCAAGAAGACATGCGCGAGATCGGCCGCGAGAGGATACCGCACCTTGACCGCGGTGTAAAACACAGGGTCTAGCCGGTTGTACAGGGAGAGCTTCCTGGTCCACATCGCCACGAAATGCCTAAAAAGCGGACACGAAGGGTTTGGGTTTTTATTTCCGATGAAATTGAACCAATTGTATCGTTGTCAAACTTCTCTCGACCTATTTCGATGTCGGGCAAACCGATGGTCAATTTTATTTTTTGCAATTCTCGATATTTAGGGTGCTACAAAGCCTAGACAATGACATATACTACTCATATTGATAGGGTATATGTTAATGGCACATACCTCGTTGCAATTATCCATATGTGACGCATGATACCATCCGTATCCTTTAGTTTATATTAGCTTTGAGCTACCACGGCGCGTTGCATCTCTACGAAAGTTATCCTCACCATTTTTTTATTGCATTATCACGCGATTAGGGTTGTCTTACCACCATTGTGCATATGTTGGACTCTGATGGTTACAAGTTCCGATCCCCGTCATCGTTCCACGCAAGCCGTGATCAATACGGGTGGGGAATGAACTTTTCATTTTAGTGCATGCTAGTGGTAGCAACAGTCTTCAGATTTCTGACATATGGCATGGGGATAGCCACAAGGCGTTACAAACCTATCTATCAGCTTCCCCTTGGGTATCCGAACGATCAAGGTATGTAGAATCATACCTGGGAGATATTTCACCTAGTTAATACCAACCCATAAAAAACGGGTCACCAAAACTAGATAATGCTTTAAATGCCGGGTGTCTCTAATCTACATGTGGATCTTGTGCGCAAGATGTCAACGCGGACTGATGGGTTGCACTATCACAGGCATGCGTTTGCATATGATAGCGCTGCAGGTTCGCGAACGCGTGAAACCAATATTTTGATAGATAGAAAGAACATAATATGTTTGCTTTCAAAACACTTCACATGCAATATGAGATGCAATATCAAACTGTACGTGCTGCGTAGATGCATACTCTAGTCTTCATATTCAGCCCCAGCTCGTACCCTGCATTGCAGCAAAACCCTAAAACGAGTTCACTTGAGTGTCGATATTCGAGAGTATGCTTAGAAAAAGCACAACCGAAGCTATTGCTATGTGCAAGAAATATCGGCCCTAAAAAGTTTCAAACGTTTGCAAGATTCTGTTATGACGGAATTGCCGAAAGAGCTTTCAGCTCTGAATGCTGGATGCTGCCAGGAGATGATGGATTCCAACGGAGCTGCATTCCTGCACCCCTACAGCTCCGTCGGAAAGCTTTCTCGAGTCGTGAGAAAAGTGAGCAAAGTAGTTATTGTTCACTTTGCTCAAGACTCGAGAAAGCGAGACGTGGTTGGGACCAGGCCCAAGCTCGGTGGCGTACGCCATACATCGAGACTACCACGCCAATACGGTTCGGTCAGTTGCGTGGCTTTCTCGAAATCCTGAGCCAACTATTGGGTCGGTCTTGAGACAGCGACAAGTGCTTAAGGACAGGCCCATGCTCAAGGGCTATACAATGAAACAGCCCAAAACAATATCACGAGACACCCAAGACTATGAAAGGGTAGGAAACTCGCATGCCTTGCCTGCTGAACATCCGCACGGGGTATCACTGCAATAGCCAACGAGCATGTCAGATCAAGGCAAGTTAAACAGCCACAAGACTGCCTTACATACTGAGAATTTGTTCCCACACACAAGCGTGAGGGTTTGGGCGCGCATCACCTCCACGTCGGGAGTGTTGGCAACGGTTTTGACGTATCTGTTCCCAGGCAAACACGGCTCCAAAAGATAAAGGCCGTGGAACTAAACAAAACTCCTTTTCTCCACCAAACGTCCCATGAACCCACCATATTTTGTAACAAAATAGTCAACGAAGGTACAAAAAGAAAATAACAACGAGAAAACCTGCGGATTAGCTGCGTACCTGACACACTCAGCAAGCAGGCGGGAAAGCTGGAAAATGATCCCAAACGTCTATGATCGTCTTCATAGCGGTTCGGTTGTTCCTGTGACAAAGACTAAAATAGCTCAACATATCAGTTTCAAATAATACTTGGAGCTCGGGGAGTTCCATCGCCTCTCTTCGCCGGAAATGTTGAAAACCCGAAACAGCGACACCAAGCGAAAACTCGACTGCGGTTTAAAAAAGCATTTCGTTCTTTACCTGCTCGCAAAAACAAACAATTCGAAAAACATACGTCTTTTCGAAAACCCGTTCTTAAAGGTTTAAAAGAAGATCGGACAGTTCTAGTGACTTTAATTTGGAGCGGTGTGTTTTTCCGCGAGTACACAAAAGCGCAGAAGCAATACAAACCTGACAAAGCACAGCGCGATACTGCGAATATTGCCGCGTACACTCCACCACAAACGTCACGACTCTTCACAGGCACAAATATACATGTTTGACAGAATTTTATCAAAGGACATCACTCAATCTTATTTCTAGCAATATATCCAGCTATTTTCCGTGAGGTGCCTGACGTTATGAAAATGCCTGCGAAATCCACAGTTAATGACTGCTTCCATGACAAGTTTCGCGTCCGGTCGCGGCAGTGTCATAATGATGATGTGTCTCCTCGGTGGGCGTGTCACAGCACGAACCTATAGATCAATCAGCAATCAAGTGTTGGCCTAGGAGTCTGTCATAGGGGCCTGCACCGGGACTCTCGGTCAAGCATATATCATTGCAGACGAGACGGAAACTGGGCGCTACGTTCGGGCTGCCGGATAGAGACTGAGATGGATAATGAAATACCGGAAGGAGTTTTATTGTGCATCGGTGCGGGATGATACGGACAGGCTGCAAGTGACAATTACATTGAGGGGTGATGCAAAGGGGGCAGTGACTGCCACAATGACACACAATCACTCCCTTCATGACACCGCCAACTCACCCCGCAGGTGTGAGGTCACATGCAAGATGCAAAAATTTACCCTAGGTCCTAGCTAGTACGCAAATGTTACTCGGCACAAAGGGACTTTTCTCAGTCCATCTATTGGCGGTTCTCCGCATGGGCGATCATCAGACTGCAAACACGCTGGACACAACAAAGCTATCACATGCCGGTGCATTTTGAGGGTTAAGTTGCCTCGGAAGCGAAACGTGGAAAACGGAAGGGACAGGGATGTTCCAACAAAAAATGTCAAACCGTAGAAACGTGATTAAGCTGCCTTTAAAAACGATTAAAAACATGGACCGACTTCTCGCGCATAGCCTTTAATTATGGTATATTCCCAAAAAATCCTAAGATACACTCTTATTATGTTCATCGCGAATGACGACTGGCAAAACGTTGAAAGTATGTGAGCAAGGACACTCGAGATGAGTCGAAGCCTGCAGTGGACGATAATTGAAACACCATAATGCATTGGTTATCAAAGGTCAATATCTAGCATTATGCAAAGTGCTTCAGCTTAAAGCAGGCGGGAAACACTCCATGACGGAGCAACGAACACTTTTCAACCTATTTTTTCCAGGGTGCCGTATGCAAGAATGGGTCCTGCGCCCCCGTCATCGGTTTGGGTCGTGAAGTCGTCAGCAGCTGCTCGAATCACAATCGAGCGTCCAGAGATGTCACACTTTGTGCCTTCGTTCTTCAAAGTAGTGCACTCCTGGGTACCTGAAACGCGTGGAATAAAAGACACCGCCAGAGCATGCTCATAACGATTGAGGTGAGCGCTGAGAGATTGGTGTCAAATATGTGTAGTGTTGTGCTCGCACAGAGCATGAATGTGGCAACAAGCACATGGATAGACAGGTTACAGGCTCCACGTGAAGGTAAGGGAATTTGAGTAGCTTACCATCAAGCTTAATTCGGTCGAAGTTGACGATCTCCTGTGCAACACCGTCTGCAGATGCCGTAACGTTGCCCAGATCGCCCATACGATGCCAGGCTAGGCAGCCATCTCCAATGTAATGACAGGCACTTGGACCGAATTTGCGAATTGCGCCAGGACGGCCGTGTGGACGGCCTTCAGGGTCAAACGTTTTGCCCGTGCACGTGCCGTCGTCACATACTGCTCCCCCTATCTCGTGGGCGTTCACCCTGTGCCGATGTTATCACTGCCTCAGTGTTGCAGGGAGCTGCCATATCGAGGTTTCAACTACACCTACTGAAAGCAAGCTAAGCTCCTTGTCATGTCACTCAGCATCTTGAAAACCCTTTGCGACTCGCTTAGCCTGGTGAAGCACTGTCCAGTGTCAAGTTGCTCGATAGTGGGTGAAAGAGAACACAGCGTAGGCCTAGGGGTTTGAAAATTAGGGCGTATCCAGGTGTGCGCCCCTGGGGACAGGCTCCTTTTGGCGCATTACCCGTGCATTCGCCTCTAAAGACAGGTTGGGTGTGGGGACAATCCTTGCCCCATAGTGGCAGTGTTGGGGGCCCTACCCATGTGCCCCTGGTGAAAGGCCTTTCACGTCGACTTCCATGGTCATGTACTTTTTACCTCTTTTTGTCAAGGCCTCCTGGAATCTGATTACGCCTTCCACGGAGTCGTTCCCCTGCCACCTCATAACAAAGCTGAGAAACTCCTCTGAGCTTTCAACTCGGTTTCTGCGAGGAAGGCTTGCAAGCAAGAGTGGATGAATATGTGGCAAAGATGGTTAGAACAGGAATTAGCTAAGTCTGAAAGCAAAATACGTAAGGCGCAAGACAAGTACCTTTGTCGGGGTCAGTTCTGCGGCATAAACTGGCGCTGGTGGTGGTTTCGCAGCCTGCATCGAACGTCCAGCAGTCGGCAAGTTCAGCAAGGGTGTGCATTTAAACCGGTCGACTATGTTCTACCCGCCGCACTCTTTCTCCGCTAACACAAAACTCAGGGCCTGGATTTCGCGTTACATACTTCAGGGGTTGGCTTGCTAGAAGGAAACGTTTTCCGAACGAGTTTTATATTTGAGAAATTTAGGGTTTGATTTCAAGTTTTGAACGAAAACATCCTTGATTCTAAAAAACAACTACTACTTTCGTGAAGTACAACACGGACTAAGGCCAGCACGAACTAAGGTCGGCGCTAAATTTTCGAAGGGGAGATCCTACAATATAAACTCAAGGGACACAGCCTGTGGAACGAATTCTGTGGTTTTGGGTAAGATGTTATCTCGCGCACAAAGATGAGAACGGGGAGAGGCACCTGGGCCACAATAGGTGTGCTGCCATTAAGAAGGAGAGCAGAGAAAGCGGCTACTGCTACGCCACGAAAATCTTCCGTTTTGTTTTCTGTGAGCCATGAATACCCAAGTTAGGATGTCGACAACCTCCAAAGGCCACCTGGTTTGTTGTCAGTTCCCGTGGGTTGCTTATATTCAAAGCAATTGCCTTTGATATTATGAGATTTCCACTATGCGGAAAGCGAAGGAGGCGTCGAGGCGTCAAACTTGCAATGAGCTTCGTGTATCTACGATAATAAATTGCTATGCACAGAAAGTGGGCCTCACCTGCACTGGAACGCGGCCTCACCACTGTTCTCCGAAGGGTGCCTTGCGATCTAAAAGAAGTTGCATCCTTTTTCGCATTGAGCAATGTGTCCCTAGGCTGATGCAGGAGAGAGAGGAACTTCATTACAAAAATTAGGGGCTCTCTCAAAATCTTGAAAATGATTTGTTTTCCTCGGCTCGTATCCGGCGGGCATGGCGATCGGATGGGCAGTACAGTAGGGGTGGATGTTTTCCAGGACGAGACGCAGACTTTGTAGACTGGACACGTGGACAAGCCTAGCCTATGCGCAGGAAAGTCAGCAGCCCGAAGTCATAGTCAGCGCATCCAAATGAACACATGATGTCATGATCGATGATCATGATAGATGATTGATGATACAACAACAACTACTGTACAATAGGGGTGCCCAACTAAAGTTGAGCCGTCCAAGGTTTTTAGATCGGGAACATCGGAAGGTCCTAAGAGATTCCTGGGGAGCGACAAAGGACTGTATCGAACTTTAATCTATGGAATCGTATATGGACTGTCGGATTCGGAAAATTACCACTATTAAAAATGAACGGACCAGTTTAAGTTGCGCAGCCAGTCTCCCTTGTACAGGGGACTCCCGAGGCTTCTTCGTTCTTGTGACACTCACTCTCAGGACTCACAAATTCAACAGATACAAGAAGATTGAAGATAGCAGACGAGAGCTCGATAGCATAGAATTAGATATGAGATACCCATTCGATTTCAGTTTTTGATTGGTCACACACAGGAGACAGGTCACACGACAGAATGTACCATTCAAATGAAGCATCTAGCATGCAACATGCAACCGATGCCATGCAACCCATCACTCAACGCGTTGGGCTGGCGAAGGCTACGAAGGATGCGAATTCCAAATCCTAAAGTATCCAGTAGAGTATGTTGTGGTTAAGTCGCGTCAGGAGTCGGGTAACGTCTTGCCTTACAAGCACCAGTTCGCAGGAATTTTTTGTTCAATGGTTTGCTTTTAGGCGAGTGTATGGGAATCGTATAGATCTCTATCGTGATACGACCGTGCAGAGCAGGTTAATTAATCTGCTATGGTGTGACAAGCGCGGCTTCATTGAGGAACATTTTTACAGGAGAAACTATGTTTAAGCGAAATCAGGATACTTACATCAGCCAGCACGTACAACCGAATGGGCACCTGGTTTAGGTTGCGTGTTTCGAGGAAGCCATGCAGTTTCCTCAAGGCTTTTCCTCTTTTCCTTTTCACTGCAAAGAACCGAAGGGGATATAATTTAGAGTATTTGTTGACTCATTGCTATTTGTGAGGTTGAATCCTGCTGCCAATTCCGATGCCGCTTCAAACAGAAAGCTGTATGCCTGATATTCAAGCGGTTCAAGATCATGATTCTGCGCTGCAAGTGTTCGATCACATGGTTTCCAGAGAGTGTGGTTTCAAAGGGGACGTAAATCATCACAAGGATAAAGAGAAAGATCGAGACTTCAAGAAGATTAGCCGTGATGAACAGAACTTGGTATCATGGTGTGCCTCCTTACTTGTCATTTGTGAGCAGCTGAACCACTGGGATCTTTGTGCTGCCTTTATGCTTATATCCTACATTGTACTCTGAATTAATCCCGTTTAATCTCAGCAATTGGCACGTCTTGAATTGTTTCTTTTTTAGCAGTTATTTTGTACCGCCCGTACCCCGTCAAGGAGACGGGTTCTCCGGCTCTGCTGATGTTAAGCTTAAAACGTGATTAGGAGCTTAGCAGTCTTCAAGCTTAAATCATACTCGCCGCAAAGCGGGTGGAGGGTGGAGGAACTTTTGTGCCAACAGCGTAGGGTAGATCTTTGCAACGGTGCAATAAATGCCGTTGGATTCCTGCTACAATCTTACGCGGTGTAAGCGAGTGGTGCAGGCGAGTCCCAAATGATGAAAATCTCGTGGCGAAATGCGAGGAGCACAAGGTGAGAGCGCATCAACGAACCTTGCGCCCTTACCTTGTTTCAACTCATCCGTCGTACTTCAGTCCGTGCACACGCCAGCCTTTCTTGTCAAATGTCCGTGCTGCAGCAAGCCAATCACGCTTAATCTGGATCTAGTACACAAAGCTCTCCAAGCGCCTTGGCGCGTGACTAGTTCAAACCTGAGGTCCCTGAGGGACACCGCTTCCCTGAAAGCTGCTATCGTGGGTTTGTCGCACGCCAGGGCCAAGATGAGTGGGTGGAAGTTGGTCCACGTGGCAAGCCCCGCGCACTTTTAGTGCCTGACGATGCTGACGAGGAGCTACAGGAGCAGGGAGATGCCGCGAGTTCGGAAAAGGTTTAAATTAAACCCCCTACTCTCCCTGATCAAGTTTGGATTATTTTACTTGCTCAGTCCCGCCGAGCGTCAGGGTTGTGCCTGCAGAGGCAATCTGAAGGGTACAAGGCCCTCACGGTTGTGGAGCTGCCGCCTGACTTCACTTCAGGAGACAAAATCTGATTTCATGCCAGCTCAGAGGGCTTCTTTGACCAAATTCTGCCTCGTATATTTCCCTCGTGAGCTTATCGAGCCGTTGGACTGGCTTGCATTCCTGCTTGCATCTTTGTGAAATGGACTGCAGAACGGCCCCTACCCTAGAAGGTGCTACTATTCGAATGAGCAAGCTTTGGGCGTGCAGGATCGAATCCTACAGGAAGCCGCGCACGCTGAGGTCCTGCACGCCTCTGCGGCAGCCCTTGAAGTCGAGCGAGAGGCGTTAGATTCGGAGAGCTCCTTCGATTCAGCTTCCACAGATCCCTACCTGCAAATGAAACACGACCGGGTGCGTTCGACTACGCCATTTGCCAATTTGGTTCTCGACGGAAGAAACTCGCTATTAACACTATTTTAGTATGGGGACAAACAGAGTCGGGATGAACCTATACTGGTGTGTGTGACCAACTACCCAAGCCATGCTGACTGCAGAGTACAACACGCCCATAGGTTCAATGATGAACAGACATAGTCAGAGTTAAAGTCTCTGATTATGGTTTACTCTCCCGCGGCTTGTACCACGGAGGTTCAAGGCCCGCTCAGCTTGCGCTTTAGAGCTCCGCCTACCACCACGGAGGTTCAAGGCCCTCTCAGATGGAGCTTTAGAGCTCCGCCTACTACCACGGATGTTCAAGGCCCGCTCAGCTCGAGCTTTAGAGCTCCGCCTACTACCACGGAGGTTCAGGGGCCCGCCAGATGGAGCTTTAGAGCTCCGCCTACTACCACGGAGGTTCAGGCCCGCCTCGGCTTGAGCTTAGAGCTCCGCCTACTACCACGGAGGTTCAGGGGCCCGCCAGCTCGAGCTTTAGAGCTCCGCCTACTACCACGGAGGTTCAGGGCCCGCCAGCTCGAGCTTCAGAGCTCCGCCTACTACCGCGGGAGGTTCAGGGGCCCGCTCAGTTCAAGCTTTAGAGCCCGCCTACTACCACGGAGGCTCAGTGGCCCGCTCTGCTTGAGCTTTAGAGCTCCGCCTACTACCACGGAGGTTCAGGGCCCGCCTCAGATGGAGCTTTAGAGCCCGCCTACTACCACGGAGGTTCAGTCCCGCCAGCTCGAGCTTCAGAGCTCCGCCTACTACCGCTGGAGGTTCAGGGCCCGGGCCAGTCAGCGCTTAGAGCTCCGCCTACCACCATGAGGTCTAGGGGCCCGCTCAGTTCAAGCTTTAGAGCCCGCCTACTACCACGGAGGTTCAGGGCCCGCTCAGCTGCGCTTAGAGCTCCGCCTACTACCACGGGAGGTTCAGGGCCCGCCTCAGCTCGAGCTTTAGAGCTCCGCCTCTACTACCACGGAGGTTCAGGGCCCGCTCAGCTCAAGCTTTAGAGCTCCGCCTCTACTACGGGAGGTTCAGGGCCCGCCAGCTCGAGCTTTAGAGCTCCGCCTACCACCACGGAGGTTCAGGGCCCGCTCAGTTCAAGCTTTAGAGCTCCGCCTACTACCACGGAGGTTCAGGGCCCGCTCGGCTTGAGCTTTAGAGCTCCGCCTACTACCACGGAGGTTCAGGGCCCGCTCAGCTCAAGCTTTAGAGCTCCGCCTACTACCACGGAGGTTCAGGGCCCTTTCAGGTCAAGCTTTAGAGGTCCGCTTATCACCACGGAGGTTCAGGGTCCTGACTATGTTTTCCAATCTCCCTCGGTGAATTCATCTGATTGAGAGTCAAATTTGATCGCTATGTTGCACTCAAGGATGTTTGTCACAATGCCAGCCGCGCGCACTTCTACTTCTGTTACGTGTGCCGCATGCAACACACTGCCGGCTTTCTGGGACTGCTCTCAGGGTTTGAGGTCTCGTGGCTGCTGGCACTCAGGAAGTTCCGCCTGAGCGCAACAGTGGCGGCCGCGTGGCGCCCGACAGTCCCCCCGAGAGCAGCCGTGGTGCAGGCGATCGCCGCAGCGCCGCGGAGGCCGCTTCCGGCCCCCCACGTTCCTTGCGCTCTGGCCTCTTCCGCCAACGCCTCTGGACTTACCTCTTCCGTAACATGCGCAGGTCGAACTCTCATCCCATAACACAGACGCTCCCCCAACCTGGCTGCATCCCACCTGCACCTACTACGCGCCCTACGTCCGAACTCGCATCCCTCACAACACAGAGGCCTCCAACCTGGCTGCATCCCACCTGCACCTACTATGCGCTGCCTACGTCCGCGCTGGCTATGTTCGTTATGACATTTGTGCCTATGTCTTACTAAGTGATATAAGAAAATGTGGAACGAAAGGGAAGGGGGCAATTCCATCCGCCGTGTGGGGGCTAACCAGTTCTGCTGAAGGCGCGCTGCTGGTGAGGTGCCATCCTTTGCGTGCTGAATTTTTGCTGTTGTGGTGGAATTGTCAACTGCAGGGCCATAGACGAGGTGTACTTCATGTGCGAAGTGGAGGGTGACGTGGAGCAGGTTCACCTTACGGTGTCCATCCTGGTGCGCACCACGCCTTCCCATTCCCTTGTGCATTCTGCATGCCGTGCTTTGGTAGGTCAAACCCAACAGTTAATCTTCTCGTTGGTTGGGAGCATGGGAAGCGTAACAGGTGGGGGCTCACGAGCATATAGTAGCGAGTTGACCGGAAGGGGATGATGGCGATGATGTGATGATGCCGGGCACAGGAGCATATAGTAGCGAGTTGACCAGAAGGGGGTGATGGCGATGATGTGATGA
>LGRX02021495.1:0-14159 GCA_001247695.2 Cymbomonas tetramitiformis
CGTATGCCGTCATCCACTGAGTCTGTGTCATTTGGCACGGCTCCCCTCAGCAGAATGGACGAGGGCGTATGACTTCACCTAGGGCAGGTCCACATGGAGTTCCCATTACAGTCTAAGCACTTGGCACCACATGTGGAGAAGGCTTTGTTGGCGGGTGTGTTTGACCTGCTACGGGGGAGCGGAGGGGATCAGCCTTGGATCGAAGCTCCACTTGCTCAACTCATGCAGCAGCTTCAGCTCTGAGGTGCGCGCCCTCGGTGTGCATCAACTTCCGCCGCTTCTGATTCCTGAAGACTCTCATCAAAAGAGCACCGGCCAATTTGTAGGCCACTTCGATGGACTTACACCATGCACGTGGCAGCGTATTCACTGGTGGAGGATATGGTGGGGTTCGGACAGGTCCCCACAGTGAATGGCGGCCAGGTCAAACCCATTACAGTAACAGGTCATTCCGTCACCCTGTTGATTTCCCGCAATCCTGAACAAATTCGTGGCCAAACTGTGATCGCTGTCATCCCGCCCCTGCTGCCAGCCTGTGACCGCTGTCATCCTGACCCTGCTGCCAGCCTGTGGCCACTGTCACCCCGCCCCTGCTGCCAGCCTGTGACCGCTGTCATCCTGACCCTGCTGCCAGCCTGTGGCCACTATCACCCCTCCCCTGCTGCCAGCCTGTGACCGAGGCCTGTTTTCCTTTTGCCAAACCCAATGAGATCACCTCTTCTGAGCTGATTGGACACTGGAAGAACACTCGACTGACGGTGGGGGAGAAGTTTTGGAGCAGCCCACGTGCAAGTAGCAGCCAATAATGCCTCGGCTGTGGACACCGTGCGGTTGGTAGAGAACTTTGCACGTACCTTGCTGCAGCAGAAGGCCGGGGAGGGTGGCAAGCAAGCTCAAGTGTGCCCCTGATGCATTTCCCCAGGCACCCCTATCTTTCCACTCTCTGCGCTCTTCCTCCCCCTGCACCCGTGCTCTCCCAGGACATGAACACCAGCAGTGTGTCCACCGCCACCACTGCGCCTGTTGGACTCAGCCCTGCCCACCATACGAGGGTGCACAGGGAGCCTCTAGTGCAAGGGGGCAACGGCCTACCTCACAGAGGTATGCAGATGGCACAGAGGTTCGCGGCTGACAGGGAAATGGCATGTCTAAGGATGGTATAGCACTGGAGATAGGGCTATGCGCGGGTGATAGGAAGATGTATGCGGGGTTGCGAGGATGGCACACAGATGTTTGATAACATATTGAAGACCATGCCAGCGTTCACAGCGATGGCGGAGCAGGCAGCGAGGTGAAGCTGCATCCTTGCTTCATGCAAATGCCACCAATGTGTTTGTAGGGATGAGAAGGGCACCGGCGCGGTGTTCCTCCGATGATCGGTCTTCACAGCCTTTTTCACGGCAGTGGGGACCGCAGAGCCCTCGGATGAAGCCGCCCTGCTGTTCCTTGCGCCACTTGCAGGCGTTAGGCCTGGCGCGGGTTAGGCAAGAGGTAGGCTGATGTTTTGGGGCACAATGCTCGGCCATTCCCCATGTTCTGTCTCTTCCTTCGTCACGGCATCCTACTTGCGAATTTCAATGGAGAATCGGGCATAGAGTTTCTGTTCCACCAATGGGAGGAGTGCATGACTGGCCACCTGGCACCATGGACTCGAGAAACTCACGGGATGCGTGGCATTCGCATCTCAAAGGATGCCGGTCAGCAGTGTCTCTGCGCAAGTGTAGGGACGCCTGAGCACGGCGGACCATGTAGGTGCCACATCGAGTGAGCCACATCGAGTGAGCCACATCGAGTGAGCCACATCGAGTGAGCCACATCGAGTGAGCCACATGGACTGAGCCACATGCCACCTGGAGTGAGCCACATGGACTGAGCGCGTAAGCTCTCTTTGTGCTTTGGACTGTGTGATGTGTGCAGAGCTGCCGGTGTCGAGTTCACGCCCGATCCTCAGGAGACCCTCCAATTGATCCGCACGTCCTTCGCGTGCCCACGGTATGATTCTAAGCATTCTCTTCAACTTATCTGCAGCGAGAGCTGTGACAAAATGTTTGGTAGAGCAAGCTTGAGGCGGCACGGCGAAGGCGGCACGTGATGTGCGAGTCGAGCAGGTAGTTGGCGCTGTGGCATCCGGTTGACTGCTGTGTTGTGCGAGTCGAGCAGGTATTTGGCGCTGTGGCATCCGGTTGACTGCTGTGTTGTGCGAGTCGAGCAGGTGTTTGGCGCTGTGGCATCCGGGGTTGACTGCTGTGTGGGAAGCAGCTCGAAAGCAGGTGTTTGGCGCTGTGGCATCCGGTTGACTGCTGTGTTGTGCTGAAGTCGAGCAGGTATTTGGCGCTGTGGCATCCGGGTTGACTCGGCTGTGTTGTGCGTAGTCGAGCAGGTGTTTAGCGCTGTGGCATCCAGTTGACTGCTGTGTTGTGCGAGTCGAGCAGGCATTTGTGCCAGGCAACCTCCCCGGGGTTGACTGGCTTTGTGTGGTGCGTAGCTCGAAAGCAGGTGTTTAGCGTGCTGTGGCATCCGGTTGACTGCTGTGTGGTGCCAGCCGCAGCAGGTAAGGCGTTGTGAGCATCCGTTGACTGCTGTGATGTACATTCGAGCAGGTATTTGGCGCTGTGGCATCCAGTTGACTGCTGTAAGCAAAAGTGAAGTCGAGCAGGTATTTGGCGCTGTGGCATCCGGTTGGACGCTGTGTTGTGCGAGTCGAGCAGGTATTTTCTCTGGCGCTGTGGCATCCGGTTGACTGCTGGGCAGTGCGAGCCGAGCAGGTATTTGCGCTGTGGCATCCGGTTGACTGCTGTGTTGTGCGAGTCGAGCAGGTATTTGGCGTTGTGGCATCCGGGTGACTGCTGTGTTAAAGTAGTCGAGCAGGTGTTTGGCGCTGTGGCATCCAGTTGACTGCTGTGATGTGCAAGTAGTCGCAGGTATTTGACGCTGTGGCATCCGGTTGACTGCTGTGATGTGCGAGTCGAGCAGGTATTTGGCGCTGTGGCATCCAGTTGACTGCCTTGTTGGATGGAGGGAGTCTTGGGTTTGCTTCTTGGGGGCAGCTTTCATGCATTTGTACGGGGCTTGGTGGGCTGCCATGTGGCAGGGTCCACCTAATCAGCTTCGAAGACGACGACCTGGATCAGAACGATGTCATTGGGGAGATCTTGGCTCGGCGGTTTGATGTGAGCTTCCCCGGCAAGCTGACCAGTGAGGAGCTGCCGGGGAACCACGTCAGCCCGGTGCACGTGAAGATCGGGGTGCGCGCCACGTGGCTCGCTGCAGCCAGTAATCCTCCGTTGGTGTCCATGGTCTCAGGAAACTGTTGAAAACATTGATGGGTTCCTTGAAGGCATCTGCGCGGGCAGGTTGGTCGAGTCGTGTGGATGCTTTGTCATGCCGAAGGCTCTGCTCCGAGTGACACAATGACAGCTGCGCACTGGATATGCCACACACATGTCATTCTTAACATGAAGGGGCCAGTCCTGTCTAAACTGCAGGTGCCCGGCCCTGAGTCCCACCGGTGGCTAAGTTTACCAACCAGCTGCCATCCCCTGGATGACCCCTGTAGCACCATTTGCTCCAGCACTCTGAGATGCCGCACGTTGCCATGCTACCAGTTGTAAATGGTCATGATTACAGGATGGACTCCCAGGCTCCAATAACTCTAGTGTTGAGTCGACACCCACCACTTCCAAGTGGACCAAAACTTTGCCTCACAGCTTCTCCAGGACCACCCAACCTCGCACCCCGCGCGTGACAAGGCCTGGCCACCTGCGCAATTGCCATCATCAACTCTCAGCCATCTCGACCAGCTAGTTGCCACATACGCATATGCTCTGCACCCAACTCAACCGGGAGTGCTGTCCACCTCAACGCACCCACCACTCGCACCCCTTTCACTTGACGTCGTGGACTCTTCATCTTCTTCAAGGGTGGAACTGGACTCTCTGGGACCTCACCCGGGCCATCCACGTACTCCCCTGCCGATTCATTGTGCGCTGTGTGACAAAATTCATGTCACCAACCGCGCCGTCCCACGAACGGACACGGACTCAGCTCTGTTCTTTTGCACTTTTGTGGCAAAAGAACTTTAAGGATACAGCTCATCATCCTGCTCTCCCTGGTGCTTTTGTGCCGCCTACTGTTGTCGCGCTTTCTGCTGTTCCGTCATGCCCATCATGACTAAGTCCTCCTCTGTTATATTCAGTGTTTCGCTTTCCTCCGGTTCCTCATATTCCCTTCTTCTCCTCTCAATTCTTTGCTTCTGTGTTTCCTACTGCCCTGGCTCTGTGTCCAGCTTTCTTTTCATTCCTCTTACTTTTGGGTTGGTGGCCTCTGCTTGTGTTTCTATCGTTTGGAATACATGCATGTGTACCGCCTGCCGTCCTATAATTTCTTTCTTGTCTCCTTCCTCCGTTGTGTACGTTGCGGCCAGTGCTGTGGCATTCGTGTTGTTGTGGTTTAGCTGGTACTGCCCCTCCTCACAGGCCCTTCTGCCCACCTCGTCTGCCATTTCGCTACCGTGTGTTCCCACCTGTGCCTTTACTTTGTGCAGTATCACGGGTGTTCCTTTGCTGTTCTGTCGTTTTCTGCACCGTGTGGAGGAGCTCCCTATCGGAGTCTCTCTCCATGGTGTGTGGCCGCCTCACCACGTTTTGTATTTGGTTTCACGACGATGCACTGTCGGTGCAGACGTATGTTTGGTTGGCTGCTGCAGTGGCGTCTCGCATCAGGGCCGTGGAAATGGTTGCGAGCTTTGCTCTGTTCACTGTTTGCCATTGCCCCTCCCATATTTGCATGTGGCTTTCTGTCTTATTCCGTCTGGGGTCCCACACCCCTGCTGCTATGACTTCCTCGTCCTCTCCCTTGTTTTAGCTTTCCTCCTGATACCGTTCATGTATATGAGGTCCATGGGCGTGTATTTGCGGATGGATTCCGGGTATTGCATGTTGTGCTCCTCCCACCAGTCTCGTCTTTGTTGTGGCTCCTCGGGCATGTATCCATTGTGCCCCCCATTTGCCCGGGCCCGTATTCATATTCATGTTCATATTCACGCATGCGTGGCCTGGAATTGTTGTGTCCATATCTTGACCGCATTGTGTGTTATCTCCTCCATCGTTCACGGCGTTTTACTTGCAGTGCTTCTGCTGCCGTGGGTTGCTGCTCCCTCCTGTGCGGGCTTGTGGCCTAGCTGGGATATATGCCGACTCCGAGTGCTGGGGCGGCTGCTTCTGTTGCCCGCACTGCTTTCTTCGGTGCCTTGTGGAGGCCGCGTTTGGTCTACTCCGGGTTGAACTGGTGCGCCCCTTGGAGCTCCCACAGTGCATCCCATGTCGGGCCTTTCGCTCCGAATACACCGTCCCTTGGGTACTACAAGTCGGACTTCGTGGGGGTTTTGTGAACATTGAGTGGGGAGCCAAAGACTTCTATGCTCGCCCCTGTCGCCTGGGGTGTTGCTTTTATTATCTCTTGGGGCAGTGTCCAGTGGTTCTGTAAGCTTTGTTTGCTACGTTTTATTTCCTCCTTGCTAGAGAGCCTGGTTAGCAGCATTGCCACCTCGTTTTCAAATGTGCCCACCTCAATCCCGTGTTCCATTCTTAGCCGCGGCATCGTTTGCACCTGTTTCCCGCCGGGTTCTTCTTCGCTGTCGCCGGCTGCTGGGTTTCCCGCTGCTTGCACCAATCTCTTGTACAGCTCCTTACTTGTTTCTGCGCTTCTCGTTCCTATTAGCCTCCCGTTTGGTGCGTAGTAGCACGTGGTCTCCCTTCTGTTCGCGGTTGTTTGTTGACCGTCCCCGAGGCACCATGTATGCCGTGGTCCGGGTTCATCTCCGCTACATGTACCTCTAGGTATTTCACCTTTTGCCAGTGCTTGTGTGCATTTTTTTGCCTGCAAGTAGCGACCGTTGTCTACTCATCTAAACCAAGCCCTCTGATCAATGCGAGCCAAAGTTGCTATGTCCGCTGCTCTCTCCAGCCTATCGAACGGGTCCGCTCCGTTCTCACTTTGGCGCATTTGCTCTGACCATCCGCTCCATCCTCCACGGTGGCAGCTTCCTGCATGAGCCGCCATTCGCTCAAGTTGAGTGCTTCAACATCTGCAAGTAGGGGAGAGCTGTGATGTGGCCATTAATTGATACTGTACACAGTGTGGTTACAGACTTTTGTTTCTTGCTAAGGCAGCACCAGGAGTTATGCAGGTCAAAGGTGGCATGCTGTGGACTTATGGGGATTTGGTGAGGTTTAACAGGGAGACAGCATCAATCCAGCACTCAGTAGTCTGGGTGACCTAAATCTTGGAGACGAGGGTGGAGTCATTAAGTTGGCAGATGAGACAATGCGATTCTTAAAAGAAACCTGAGACACTTATTCCTCAGCAGGATGCCGTGCATGTATATATGGCAACCTTGGCACTTGCACGGGGCAATGACAACACTGGCTTGCTTCCTGATCGTACCGCTTTGTTAGATAACAAGGCAGCAGTGGATAATATAGGCAACCTCATGCGCCTTTACAGTAATGCTGCTTATACAGTGAGGAAATACCGTAGACCATTTATTGTGTTATGCGTTGTCACCAAAATGTGTGTGTTAAGCACAACGGCGATAAGTGCTCAGATTGACTGCTGGTAATGTACATTTCTGGAGCTGCAGTGCGTACTCTAGATACGGAATGTTGCTATAGACTGAAAAGAGGTCGAATGCAGGGAAGGAGATTTGATCTCTGTGCCTTAGAAATTCAGATTCGAACTAATTTCTACCCAATGAAGAGAAGCGTGTGTCATAATCTTCGCCTGTCTTTGCCTTTGCTACGAGGCACCATGTCCTTCTCATCCGAGTCCTCTCCACGCGTTGGATTCAGCCGAGGCATCGGCACTGTGCGACCTACAGCTCTTCTTCGGGGAGTCCGTTGTAAACGTCCATGACATGTCCGTTTCGTCAAAATCATGGAGTAAGCCGAGAGTGGGTGAGTCCTCATGTGCAAGTGGACACGACCGATTTGAGACCTCCAGAAGAGGGGTCTTGTTTGCATGGGTGAACTCGATATAGAGAGTCACGTTGTAAGATGAGCGAAGGAAGCAAGTTGGTTGCTTATTGTAGAAGATGGTGAACTTCTTCGAGTCACAGTGAAACGTCGTGCATCTTTTTGGGAATAGAACTTGGCCTCGTGAGGAATAGATTTTCCCTGGCTGATCCGGGGATACACTCACCCAGTGGGTTATTTATAAATTGAAACTAACTCTCAGAGTGTCTTCATTTTCAATAAGGTGTTGCAGCCTTATTCCCCGACCGAATGACTGGGTCGTCTACCTGAAAGCACGGTAAAAGTAGCAAAACCCCCGGGAAATGCGTTGGAAATCGCACCGATTTTTTGTATAATCATTTTTGCAATCAATTTTATTGATAATAGTCTAAGATATAAGGTTTGCAGAAAATAATTCTAAAGATTTTTCATGCCTGGATTTAGATCACATATCTCTGGGGGAAACGCCTTCAATGTCATATAAATGGCTTCTCGATCCCCGCCGTTGACGACAGGACCTTCACCGAAATCCGAGATACCATTATTGCGGCGTTGAACAAGCTCGAGAACTACGTCAAGGTGACGTGGCGTGGAGGTGCGCCGGCGGTTCCTCCTAAGCGGAGCCGTCCTGGCCTAGCGGGATTCCTTGCGGGTTCCAGCCCTCACCCGGTTGTGGGATTCAACAAGGAGGCCAGGAAGGCACTCCCTTTGTGCAACAGGATTGCGCGACAGGGGGTAGAGCGGCAGTGCCACACGTACATGGACGACTGCCCGTACTGTGGGAAGCAGCAGCCTACGGGCTCGGCTGCGGCTTTCTGCATCCCCGTGCAGGAATGTGATGAGGGCACACATTGGTTGTCTGTCGCGCTTTTCAGCAGGCTGCGGATTATATATATATATATATAGACATATAATAAATGGTGAAATTGGTGAACCCGTGGCATGTGAAGGATATCGATTACTGTAAACGGTTTTACTGAGCAGTGATCATTCATTGACAGTGAGTGATCTTTGACAAGAATACTGCCGTAAGCGCTTTGAATTGATTTGAAACCGGACGGTGTCCCTATACCTATGTCTACACCCGATGGCACATTAAAATGAAGTGCTTACACCCAATCTAGACCAAAATGAAATATCTACGCCCAATCTGGATTAAATGAAATGTCTATACCCAATCTGGATTAAATGAAATGTCTACACCCAATCTAGATTAAAATGAAGTGCCTACACCCAATCTGGATCATAATGAAATGTCGACACCCAATCTAAGCTTATCCCATAACAAATATATGCTGTAGCACGGATGGTAGTGTGCGCCAGGGGGCACGACGTAGCTGAGACCCCCTCACGATAAGGGGTGTCTGAATGCCTGAAATTGATATCAGTGGACTATTGGGAGAAATAGTAAGGGAATGTGACATTCATCTGAGCGAACAGTTAGGGGAAATAATCTGTGAGCTCAGGGTGATGAATAAAGAGAGATCGCTGAGTTGGTCTCTCAGACTTGGACAGCAGAAAATAATAACTCTTGCTGTCTGGGTTTTTGTGAACAGAAAGATATTCTGAAAGTACATAAGATCCGATAATATTGCATATAGAATAATAGATCACTCCTGCGAATATGTCGCAATCACTGCACAGATGACAGTCGAAACTGCTGCTTTACTTATTACATGGTTTATGTCTCTCAAACTCTGTCCTATACACCGCAGGCGTGCTACACTTGCAAGTCCAATATTTCGAAAAACTTTTGAAGAGGCTGTATATGAGTGCGTAACTCCTTAACTTATAAAAGAGTTCGAAAGTGGTTCTACTTTCACGACTGCACTGCAACGCACAACGCAATACTTCAAGGACACCAGCAAGGCTCCTCAATGCTTTTTAAGTGCACAAATATATTCTTTGTAGTAAATACACTGAGAGTACTTCTGTCTTCGCAAATGTATTGTAGCCACGCTTTTGGCCTGCCAAGGGCAAAACAATAATGAGCCTCTAAAAAGTCCCGCACTGCCGCATGCGTTACTTATCTTGCAACGTCCCTCATTTCTTGATACCTCTTCTTTCCTCCAATCACGCTGCTGCGTGTCACTGACTGTATCTCTGTCAAACCAACGGCTCGGCCCCGAGCCGATTCTCCTCCTTCTGCTCTTCGTATCTTTGCCAGTCCTCCTCGAAAATAGCCAAGGTCGCGTCATAACCAACACCGATGTCACTCCTCTGTCACAAAGCTGTCACGTCACCCAGTCGAACTCGGGTCGCGCAAGTAACAGTCGAGAGAGCACTGGTCGTGACAGCTGTCGCAATCACTGCACAGATGACAATCGAAACGGCTGCTTTACTTATTACATGGTTTATGTCTCTCAAACTCTGTCCTATACACCGCAGGCGTGCTACACTTGCAAGTCCAATATTTCGAGAGAAAAAAAACCTTTTGAAGAGGCTGTATATGAGTGCGTAACTCCTTAACTCCCCCCTCTTTGCTTGAAAGTCAGGCAAAGTACGCTCTAGGCATCATCTGCAGCCTCTGCGCAATCTGTCAAGTCCACATCGTTTGCAAGCCTGCCAATGCTAACAGTGTACATCCCAGCTCCCTGCCGTTCTCCTTTACTCAACATCTTTGCACGTATCATGGGGTTCTTGAACACCATCACCCACATACACCTGCGGCTTATAGGACCATGCTATAATGCCCAATAGCGTGAACTCTGCCAGCATGACATAGTTCCCTGAAGTATTTCGCCCTTGGCTCTGTCATATCCGTCATGTAATGTGATGGCACATGAACACAAGCCACCACCCGGCTTGCCAAGACTGCCAGTGGAAACGCAATGTCCGATACAGCAAACCACGGGGAAGTGACTACAGCGTCACACACTCCATACTGCTTCCTCCACAGCTGATAGTTGTCAGGCTGTAAGGCGTCCCTAGCTTCTTTCCAACCCAGATGCACGTTCCAGTCGTTATTCAAGACAGAGAGATGTGGGTTTGCTGCTTGCAAGATCTTGCCGATTACTCCAGTACATGCCCATGGGTCCCACACTCTCTGGATTCCCGACCACCCTACTTCCACTGAGAGTCTCTTGACCTCAGCCCGCACCGTCATTACCAGCTCCAGTCCCCAGTCCAATAAAGTGGCTTCTTTGACTTGCGATCGCTTCAGCTTCTGCACCTCGCCTCTTGCCTCTCGCACTTCCTTGCTCATTGCAGGAACCCCCTCTTCTGATCTGAGGCTCCTCGATCTCTCCTTCTGCTTCGCACACTTCCTGCTAAGTCGTGTGAGATGCCCTTCATGCCAGCTCCCGGGCATTATAGAATCCAGCAGCTGCTTCAGCCCACTCACAGTGCCCAGATCAGCCCTCTTCTGTGCTCCCCAGTGGCGTTCTTCCTGATGCTGCACTCGTGCTAGGCTCACAGCTAACCATGGCTGTTTGGCCTTGCCCTTCAGAATAATCCTTCTTGGGCCCACGTCAGACTCCAACACAGTGGGTGTGCCCGGAGGCACAGCGTGAGCCGATATGCCTATGCGTCCGTATGTGTGTCATCGGGGGTAATCTGGGATTGGCACGATGACAGTGAAATTGGGCTTGAAATCACGATGAGAAGGAATACCAGATGTCCGGGGTATGACAGTATGACACTATGACACTATGACAGTATGACAGTATGACACTATAGTAGTATGACAGTACTGTGGGGGGTGTCATCGTGGAACTCAGTCAGACCCTCGAAGAATGGTCAGATTCGCATCGGGGTTGAAAAGACAATGAAATCGAATATCAGATATTAAGGTTATGACAGTATGACAGTATGACGCTATGACAGTATGACAGTACAGTAGTATGACAGTACTGTGGGGCAGTCATCGTGTCAGCCTGTCGGCATAACATCTGAATCGAGAATGACGAATCGGAATTAGAAATGAGATCGGATCGGGAACTGAACGTTGAGCTGAAGTGTGACATCGGCTCTCGAGTGGTTGACCCTGCAACCTGAGTGACGAGTGAATAAGTAGAGCACTTGAGAAGTGTTTAGCCTTCAGAACTCGGAACCGAATTATCGTTTGTACCTCAATCTGGCCCTGATCCAGTATATTATAAAATCCGAATTGTGTACCTTTGCACGTTCAATCAAAAACATATTTCCGAGCATTTGTCGTAGTGCCCCAGGCACAATTGGTATCAATGAGCGTTACTTGAACACCTCCGCGCGTTCAACCACGGCGTTACCGTAACTTCCGTTATACTGCGGGGGGAGACTCGTACTTTTGGGAAACTTTGCGCTACTTTTACGTCAGAAAAGCCATTTTTTTTCAAAGAAGGAATCCATATACTGCTCCCAAAAGTCACAAAACATCAGTATAACGTTCCCTTAACAGTGGGGGCCCAACCAGGCTCAGAAAAGTCAACATTCGTTTTCCGATCTTAAACTCCAAGTCTGCCCCAGGCTACAAACAACCGTCAGGGAGCACCCTAAAGGGTTTCCCCGGTTTATAGTAGCCAGGAAAACCTCATAACTCACTTTCTAGAGCCTTAAAAAGGCGAAAAACAGCCAAAAACAGCCCAAAATAGCCGTTTTAGCCCGTTTTCAGCCTACCCCAAAACCTTCCACAGTAGCCCCCACCACCAAAAACTCCTTCCCCAGACCCCATAGGACAGCCTAGAACCCCTCAATACCGCCCTCACGGCCACCAGCAGTTGGGAAAGCCACTCAAAACAGCGCTTTTAGTGGTTTCTGGACAGTTCCTGGACAGTTTCTGGACACCTCTGGTTTACTCTCTGGCTGGAATATTTCTGGAGTGTACGAAGTCCGGTTACCTTCTGGGACCTTGCTGAGCTTTCCGGTTGCAGTTCTTGACCTCTGCCTGCATACTTAGGCACTTGAAATCTGTGTCGCGGAGCCCTGGCGAAATTTTGAGTACGCCAGTGTATGGCAGTTTCCCCACAAAAGCACAGAAGAGAGTGGTGGAAACAGGGACCCCTCAAGTGGTTATTTCAACCAGACCCCACCTTCCCACCAGCAGGAGCCTTCGATAACTCCCCAGAGGGCCCCCTCCCACCTTCACCCTCCTCTTCAGACGACGAGGTGGAAGACAACTGAGCGCCTGGACAGCATACACCCTGGCTATCCCACCAGCGCGCCAGGGTAGATATCTTCCGCGGAGGTGACTCGGCCCGCATTGGGAATTTACTTCGGCCACATTTCGGCCCGTCTCGGCCCGAACCCAAAATTGCCCGCCGCAGGCGCAAAATTTTAATTTTAAGTATGACAATTTGTCAAAAATCGATAAAATTTTGGAAATTTATCGATTTTTCCCTCAATGCGACTCGGCCCATCCGCAACTTTTCCTTCGGCCCGCCTTCGGCCCGGGCCTTTGTGACACGGCCCCGGGCCGGCCAATCCCAGGAAGATATCTTCCCTGCAGCGCGCCACTACCGTGAGTGGTACTACCAGGGGTTCACGGTTTTTGTCTTCAACTACCCGGACCCTTACCACCCAGCAATACCGGTGCTTCCTGGTGAAACCTTGGCCGACGCTCCACCGTCTCCAGAAGTCAGCCCTACACCTTCTCCTCCTCCTTCCCCCCTTCACGAAAGCGACACTGAATAAACAAAAGGCGAGCACTTCCTACCTTCTGCTCACCTGTGGCTTTTGCCACACCCAGTGTGCGATCTGATCAGCTCAGCAGCCAGTATGTCGCAACATATATCAGAGTCCTTTCCCAGCATGGGGGTCAGTGCAGAGCCGTCACGCCCCCCATTGTTCTCGCCCCTCACCTTCCCATCGCCCGCCGCTTACGCTTCCGCTCACCCCATTCCACATCCGGGCACCACCATGCCCTACACAGCGGTGCCCCGCCCTTATACTATGCCGGATGGCACCCCCGCACAGGCTGTATGGAACGGCGTCAATTGGGTATTGCCCCAATCAGCGCCCCTCGCTGGGGGAGTATCACCAGTGCCGTTCACACTGGGAACCCATCACCCCGTGGGCGCATATCCCACACCGTTCCAACAACAGCTACAGCAGCAGCAGCAGTGGCTCGCGTACCAGCAGCAGCAACAGCAGTGGCTTCAGCAGCAGCCACTGGAACCGATGCAGCAGCAGTTACAGCAGCAGCAGTTACAACAGCAGCAGTTACAGCAGCAACATCAGCAGCAACAGCAGCAGCAGCCACAGCAGCCCCATCAGCTGGCGCCAGCCACCTCCGCGCTTCATGACTCAGGCGCGGATCCCTCATCGCTGCAGCACTTCATCAGCATCGGCGCCGCGGCCCTGCCGGACCCTCTGCAGGTACCCCTTGACAGCGGGGTTCGGCAGAACGTCTTGGGCGGTACCCAGCTCTTGGTGCGTCACCTTCCCGCGGTGGCGACAACCTCAGAGACTCGCCGGCGTCGGCGTTCCCGAAGGGCATCTTCGGGCCCTGCGACACATGGCAAGCATCTTCCAGGCCCAAGCCACGCACCTGATCACTCTGACCCCGACTCCGGTACGGACATCAGTCGCACCAGCACGGGGACCAGAGGCAGCCGAAGCACGCAGGCACGGGCTGAGCGCAGGCGGAGGGCCGCCCACAGGTCCGGCTCCGACTCGGACGCGAGCAGCCGAAGTGAACACATTCGCAGAGATAGAAGTCCTAGCGGCAGTACAGGCCCTGGACATCTCCGCGGTGCTCTCGAGAGGACTCGCGCTGCCTGGTGCGACGACATCGGCAGGAGCCTCCCCACCAGGCGACCCTCAGGGCAGCGCACAGGGCCTGACGGCGGACCATCTACACGAGGCAGACGCTGTCGCCAGCGTAACTCCTCCAGTGCCTCAGACCGCCGCTGAGACCGCTCCCGCCGAACCTCCCACTCAGGGCCGGCCAAATCCCCATAACATGATGGTGGCCCGCCGGCGACAGTCGATGGAGACGGTGGTGCACGGCGGTGGCAATCCCGACTCAGAGCCCAGAGACTCCGGTTCAAGCGACTCGCCACCAGGCCCCCCTAGTGATCCACCTCAGGATCCCCCTGACGATCCCGCACCAGAGCCCTCCTACCCTCAGTACCCAGAGGTCAGAGCCCTCTTCGTCACCCACGATGGTGGGTCATTGTGGGTGCACCAGTCAGCTGGGGTGCGAGGCGCGGCAACCGTCTCCCTACCATG
>LGRX02021498.1:0-13436 GCA_001247695.2 Cymbomonas tetramitiformis
GAATGGAAGGGAATCTAGTAGGACTGAGGAATGGAGGGGAATCTAGTAGGACTGAGGCATGGAGGGGAATCTAGTAGGACTGAGGAATGGAAGGGGTTTTGGCAGACTGAGGAATGGAGAAGGGTTTGGTGAGACTGGGGTTCTGTGATGACCGAGATTTGGAGGGGGGTCTTACATGACTGAGAAATTCAATGGGTGTTTGGCAGGACTGGGCTTTCTGGATCTTTGCGGAGAATTTGAAGGGAATTCGGCCGCAGTACATCCGACAGGACCTCTTCCGCTACCGCATTCGCGCCAACTCCATGCATCAATCGTTGCTCTCCAATCAGGTTGCACCAATTGTTGCTCTCCAAGCAGGTTGCACCAGTTGTTGCTCTCCAATCAGGTTGCGCCAATCGTTGCTCTCCAAGCAGGTTGCGCCAATCGTTGCTCTCCAAGCAGGTTCGTCAATCGTTGCTCTCCAAGCAGGTTGCGCCAATCGTTGCTCTGCAATCAGGTTGTGCCAATCGTTGCTCTTCGATTAGGTTGCGCCAATCGTTGCTCTGCAATCAGGTTGCGCCAATCGTTGCTCTGCAATCAGGTTGCCCGCCACTTTGACCATTGCTTTGCCCAGGACAACGGCTAAATGTGCTGCTGACCTCATTAGGCTTTGAACACTGTGTCCTGGGCGCCAAGCAGTTCACCACCGCCCATCCCCCGGGCCCTTCCGGCATTTACAGGAATACAGCCTCGCCAGCGTGCGCATTCTTCACCCAACCCTATATCCCGTCGAGCTGCTCCTCGCCGCGCATGACAAATTGCTCAACGCGAATGAACTGGTGCGGCGGCCCGTGACCATATCGCACACGGCCCTTTTGCCAAGGCCTCATTTGAACTACGATGGCAATTAGTGTCAGCTTCGGCCGCGGAGAGGCTGCAGTGCTGCTGGTTCAGGGACGTTTAGCTCGTTTACATTTCGTCAAAAGCTGTCATTGTCATTGTCATTGTCATTGTCATTGTCATTGTCATTGTCATTGGTTCAGGGAAGTTTAGCTCATTATACTCCACGCTGATAGGTGGTTTCAAAAACAGTTAGCCGTTGACGAGCTGCGCAGATGGGGATTGGGAAATGCCCGGCCGTCGATGCAAGTGGCATGCTGCCCTGAATGGCCGGGATGCACAGCAGTCATGCATGGAGGGCTGCGCAGGCCTGAAGAGCTGCGGGCCGATCGGATGCATTCGTGAAATGGCGAGGGGGGAGGAGATGCAGGTGCGGACCAAAGTGGATGAGAAGCTGGCCAAGCACCCGAGCCACGCAACCCCACATCTTATGCGAGGTCTCCTCAGGTGCTCCAGCACACCTGCCTTTGGTATATTTGTGTCCCCCACAGTATGCGCCCATCGGGCGTACCCCTGTCTTCCATACGGCGGCGCCCCGTGTGCGCATGGACCGTGCCCTCAGGCTCCTGTGCCACGGCAAGCCTGAAGGCGGGCAGACCCTCGCATGCCCCTTCTTTCTGCCGGACCATCACACACAGGCCGCAGAGCCCTCGACAGTGCAGAGAGATTGAACAGCCAACCGCATACATCGCATGCCCTGCAGTCTCCCGTGCGCTCGTTGGGGCATGATGCGGATGGCTTGTGTGATGTTCCCTCGTGTGCCCGCTGTGTGCTTGGCAGTGAGGCTCAAGGCAGCCACCTGGCAGATGGACACGAGCACGGGTACTACTGGGAGGACGCTCTGAGCTACTACCGCCAGGCTGCGGCGCTCTGCCCTCACCATGACTGGCAGGTGCGCTGCCATGCTGTCCGTAGTGCCTGGCAGATCACCCAGGAAGGAGCTCACTCTACGGGGCTCTCAGCTGGGAGGAGACGTAGCGCACCCTGGTGTGTGGATACTGCGGCGGCGTGGCCCGTCGGGGGCAGGATGCCGTTGTACACTGTGCATGCTTCGAAGGGACGGTCATGATTCAACCTGCGGATCACTGATGGAGCAGTTATCATTGATAAAGAAATCCCACCGTCGCATTCCTGAGAGAAGGGCGACGCCTTGTGGGGGAGCAGCCTCGGTGGAGGATAGGCCTGCTGCTGCAGCGGATGGAGCGATTCCAGGAGAGTAACCGAACGTTCGCAGATCTGTTCCGCCACTTCTCAGGTACTCACCTAGCCACGTGGATGCTCGTTCGCACATCGTATAGATCCAGCCCACTTCTTTAGCCTCCTGGCGATTCTAGTCTTGCCATTCTTTCCCCTCGCCATAGCTTCTCAATTTTGACGCTCCATCTCGTTTTCTGAGAAGTAGCGTAGAAAGCAAGCAGGACAGTACCCTAAGTGAAGGTGCCTGAGACGTCAAGTGCAAATTACTACGGATAGCTTTAAAACGCGCATGAGTATTTCTCAGAAATGCCATCGTCAGAAAGTCATAACTTTCAGCCATCCGTATATGTTCCTGCACTTTGTTTTGTCGCCACTGCATATTGGTCGCCCATGAAGGCCCTGCATGGGGAACCTCTGCAGGGCTCGATGAGGCATACAAGACTTTAAATCAGGTGTCTGCAGTCCCTTTGGCTCGAGGCCCGTTCATCCCCCCTTGATGCTCAGAGAGGAGCTGCCAGATCACACGAGAGGAAAGCGCAAGCTGGGAGAAGCTGGGATGCGTTTATGTAGATCACCGTCGCAGTTGGTGATTGATTGTTGCCTTGGTCCCTGCAACAACAGTGATCAGTTGCGCAGGCATACTGTCTACTACTCTTATGCCAAATGTCACTCCAAAGTAGATAAGAAGGCGCAGAGAAAGTATTGACGAAACGTTCGAAATTAACTGATCATCTGGAAGAGTTAGGTGTTGCTGATTGGCATGCGCCAAATTGGTACATGAACTGATCTAATGCACGCCCCAGTAAATAACAGCTTACTTATTTAAGAATCATGTACATGCAGTATACTATTATAGCCATTTGACAATTGATGGGCAGTAGTATATGTTGACACCGAAATAACTGCGAACCATAGGTGTTTTCTCCTAAACCCAATGCCTCACTCCGGGTGCATTCGCCTTTTACCGGTCGTGACAGGAGCTTTTATCGCTGATAGTGCAAGTTCGTCGTGTGCTGGATTCCATTTTATGTGTTACATTCATGATCAAGAGAGAAGCGACCTTTGCAGACTCTGTTCTAAGCAGTCAGTTGATATGGCTCAGGTTGATATGTCAGAGATGCCGTTGGTCCAATGGTTTGGTTTAACATACACACGAAATGTTACCGCGTACAACCGTTTGGCATGTGTAGTTCAGCACAACGGTGATTATACATACTTCTTGTGGTTGCTTAATACAGAACTCTCAAGTATGGGAATCGACACGTCATACTGAAGACCGCAGTATGACGGTATGTTGTTGTACATAACTTCTGAAAGTTCTGGATTTAGTATATTGTTTATCTATCTACCCCACATCGACGGGATACCCGGCTAACATGCCCGCGCCTTGCACCTAAGGGAGGGAGGCGACATAGAACCGTATCTAGTCGGAGTGAGGGCACCCCCCAGCACGTTTGGGTGCCTCTGGGGACATAGTAGATGGAAGGTTTATTACGGTGAACACACGATCTAGAAATCGTACGATCACGCTTGTCGCGCGATGAAAACGTGGATCATTGGGTCGTCGTATTACGATTATAGGTGACGGCGTACCGTCCCCGCCATACCGATTGAAATTGCGACATCTCCGGCTTTGAGCTACCTTTCCAACAATGCCCAATGTTGCTTGCCATATTGACTGTATTCGTATGACGATAGTCTGGTATGGTACTTCTGGTGTGGCACCTTCGGTGGTGCACCTGTGACTGCTTCTTAGCCATAACACGCATGCATTAAACGACAACCCTGGCTTACCACAACGCACTTACCGCGTGTACCAAACACAGAGGCATCCGATAGTGGACACGGCCCGCGACTTAATACGCGATACTTCTCCCGGCGCGATCGGGGCATACAAGGCTTCACGGCAGTCGATAGATGATTCATAAAATGGTAGCGACGAATTAACTGTACAAGTCAGGTCGATCCTTTCAAAGTCCGGTGCCCCCGACAGGACTCGAACCTGTGACCTATCGCTCACTCGTGCGATCGCTCTATTCCACTGAGCTACAGAAGCAACTTGGTGCTCTGAAGCGCACTCAATGGCATCCGTGTACAATGTGCGGGGAATCGAATTGCGCGATGACATATGCGTCATCGACTTCATCATCGATGGCACGTCGCGCGATTGCATTATTATGCGATCTGTGACTGCCCGCATGCCACGATATTCTACAGATTTGTCGTATATTATATCATGACGACCGTCCGTGTCGCGAGCCTCGAAGACTGATAATACTCACATTATGACATGCGAATTTAACAATAACTCTGGCTTGCCACATCGCACTTACCGCGTGTACCACGCAAACGCAGAGGTTTGTGCGCCACGTTGTCAAGGCTTCTCAAAAGTAAATAAATGAATAAATATATTCACCTTATTTAATAACTGACTACTGTATCCAAGTACACACCACGTATTAACCTACGTGGCTCCTACGTCAGCATGCCTCGCACCCCCATCCGTGAGATGTTGCTATTCATTTTCTACATTTTTGGGAAGTCAAAGTGAACTCAACCTTGGTCCCACCCTTCAGACGGTGCTCCACATAGTCAACTGGCACCTTCTTATTGTTGTCCCGCCGGGAGCCCACCCAGCATTTCTCCGGCTGATCTGCATGTTGTAACCCACCCCAACAAAAATGACAGAGCTTGCGCGGCGTGCTTCTCCCGTCCATCCACTGGTGCAAAGCACTCTAGACGTGTCGACGCTCTAGGAAAAGATCGTCACTTCTCTGAATGGATTTTCGAATATGCTCTTCATCAGATCGTTTACAGGCACTTCAACAATGTCTGTGAGAACGAAAAAAACGGAGTCACCAATCAGATTTGCAGAATAATAATTTAAAAAAACCCCATCGCATTCATCACCACACTTTGGCATCGTCGCGCCACTAACTCAGTCAGCCCGATTCGCACCCCGTCACGAAAAAAGTTCATAACAAAGTAGAACCGCAGTGGTTGGTCGTGGTGCGAGAGGGTAGACAAGGTGGTCATAAGATGTGCGCGGGTGGTCGTGATGCGGGGTGAGGGCTCCGTTGGATGCCGGGGTGGGGGCCAATACCGGTTGCAGTGGGTTGTCAGTGGTGATCACGGGGAAGCTAGATGCAGGCGGCGGCGTCACGGTGGGAGGATGCAGAGGAGGCACCCCGTTCGAGGCATGCCCGATCCTGAGAGGGTTGCTCTGCACCAATCACAATTATGATGTCAACAATCGATGCTGTATGAGGTTGGCTGGGCATGCTAGGCTAATTCAAGATTAACACGAACTGGAAGTCGCAGGTGCGAAGGCAGGGTCCAGTGAAATTTCCAATATATGCATCGTCGGCGGCTGACCAGAGCGGGTGACCGGAGGGGAAGGTCGGATGAACGACATGGCACGGTTAGGAAGGCGAGCGCCCGGATGAGGCATGCGGGAGGTAGGGAGAGGGGACAACGTGTAGCACGGGCCTGCAGAAAGAATGCGAGTTGGCAGTGTTGAAAGGGCAATAATCTCAGGTAGCCCCCACCGCCGTTGAAAGGTGCCTGCGAAACTTTGGTGGGGGGCTTATTTTTCTTCTTCTTGTGGGTCTTTGCAGGGCACACTGGGACCTGCGGAACGGTACAGTGCGGCACCGACTACGGTAGAGTGTCACATCCTCGTCCCGTGGATGTTACAGTGCAGCACTGACTGCAATTCGCCTTACGGTGCTGCACCCATTACCGTCCACGTTAAGGTACCGCATCGACCCCCGTCCGCGGTACAGTTTACAGTGCAGCATCGACTCCCGTTAACCGCATGGCGCCGCACGGACTGCTGTTTATGTCCACGGTCCCGTACGACTGCCATTTACCTGACTGTGCCGCACCGACTACCATTCGCAGCACGTCGCCGCACTGACTGCCTTTTCCGGCGCTGCACCGGCTACCGTTCACGGTACGTCAACCCAATGACTACCATAACGTGATGGCGCCGCCCCGCCTCCCTTTTACGGAAAATCTCGACCCGGAATCGGCCGGCATGTGGCCTTACGCTGAGGGTTGTGGCCGCGGTTTGGCGGAAGGGGTGTTCTCTATGCACACGCACCCTCTGCCCCCGCTCCCGACCTATCCCCTGCGAAATTCCACATATTATATTTTTATTTATTTGTCAATCGGTTTATAGACCCCCCCCCCTTGAGAATATGTCCCCCCTGCCATAACCGATTTTTAAATGCATATGGCACCGAGCTGTCTGATGGAAATCCTGATAGAGTGATACAATCAACAGCAATATGAACTACAGGCTGCTGAAGGAACACTGGCGGCGGATGAAATTACCAAGAGTGAGGATTGACGGCTTACGCCGATAAGGTATTTGGTTTGGGACGTGTCACAGTGTATCGTCATCGCGTCACACTGTGACAGCCAAAGCTACAGTGAGAGACTGAGGAATACGAGCAGTTACCACTATAGTAACACGACTATAGTAATAGTCTGTATTCCCATGACTGTCGAAGATTGCGCCGCCTTTGCATTTTCCCGCCTTTAGCATTTTATGTCGGATCAATACCAATTTTAATACACTTTCTGTGAAATCAATGCCATGTATATAATATTCGCACGTGGAACAGTCGATTCATGTTGTGGAACTCTGTGATCGAGGCACATATTGGGACACCGTTTGAAACATATTAGCCCAATATGTGTCAAAATGTCCCAATATTGTATGTGTCAAAGTGTCCCAATATGTGTCCAAGTGTCCCAATATGTGTCCGAGAGCCCCAATATGTGTCCAAGTGTCCCAATATGTGTCCAAGTGTCCCAATATGGGCCCATTTGCGTCACTCCCAAACGAACGGCAGAGACATTTTACGCATGCGGTGCACGTGCGCAGCACCCTCGACAGAGACACTTTTATAAGTCTATCTCTTTGTGCAGACACCAGACAGCGAGTGTTACTGATTGAATACTGAATTTCAACGTACACCCGTACGCTCTCTCGCCCGCAGTGCCCACCTGTCTGGCGAAACAAAGAGTAGTGCAATCATGTTATATTTCACAGGTGATCTTTGTATGCGTAATATTTTTTGCTATTATAAATTGCGAGTTTGCGGACAGTCTTATCGCGTGGAACGGTGCTGTATACAGCGGAATGTTGGAGTTCCAAGAAACCCAGAATTCCGTAGTCATACCCACATGAACGCTTCACCGACCCCGCAGCCTGATGTAGGGGTGACGGACGAGTTTCTCGAATTCATTGTGAAAAGATAGCACGTATAAGATATGAAGTATGCGAACGCTTTCCTCCTGCGTTGCGCATGCTCGCTTGCAAGCGAGCATGCTGTTAAGGGAAGCACCCTAGCGGAAAGGCGGTATGCGGTATTGCGGTGCTAACCATCCACTCCATAGTGCCCAATGCACGTTCGCTATGCATACGCGCGACATGTGCGTGATATGCTCTGCGCGTGCATCGTGCAGCCTGCGTGGCATGTGTTGAGTCCGCTGACTCACCAAAACGCCCAATTGCCCCCCTTCACTAGCCGCTTTCGAAAACTTCAGTCGGGCACGGATCTCGTCCGCGCCACACTGAATCTTAAGCCAAGACACATTAAACTGTGCCAAATTCGGTCGTGTTGAATAAACGGGGATATAGCGCAATCAAACTACGCTGCAAGGTGAAAAAATCACGTTGATGCCGTTTGGCAGTGACAGCGACAACGACAGATTCTATGGAAATAAAATCGGCGATGGCGGTCGAATTTGCCGTGTCATTAAAAAAGATAGAAATGCCTGATTAAATCACGGAGCTCTGCTATTTAGAAAATCGACGACGAGGGCGGATTAAGAATCGCGGTCTATCGCGACCATCGAGCGCTTAGGAAGGGGAGCTTAGGAATAAGGGGAAACGGGCAAGTTATCAGATTTGGGGCAACGGATCTTCCGATCTAAAGCTATAGCTCTATGACGGTCCGGTTTTTTTCACAGCCTTTAGTGTTGAATGGCGTTGTTGGGTGAAGTACAAATTGTAGTACATGTGAAAGTTCAAAGTATCGTGTTCTCATTCCGCGGCGAGCCGGCGGCGACAATGGTTTTCAAGGTACAATAAGTCGATGGCAGTTGGAAATAGCAAGGCACACATTTCTCGGTTTGGTACATCATTGGCACACACCCGCACATGTGAGCAAGACCGTTAAGGTACGGGTGTACCAAAAGAATACCAAACAAACACAAGTAAATGGCAAACTTTTTTGCAAATTCGCCCCAAAAAGTGAAAAAAAAACAACTTAGTCTCAAATTAAAGTGCGGAAGATTTTGAAGGAACTAGGCTTAAAAATGTGTGCTGCAACATTTTCTGTAGTGCGCAAAATAAAGATAAGTGTGCGAATGGGAGAAAAACTTCGAAAAACAGAAAATTCCTGAAGGAACTCAAGTCGTCAATCGATAGCGATTGTACGATTGGCATGGGCCACCGTCGCGGTCACACCCCACCCCCGCGCGGTGTTTGAATCACCATTGGATTCGCGCTGGTTACGGAGTTCGATTTCAGGACATCGATGTGCTTGCGTTATACTTACAGGTGAGCCCTTTACTCGAAAAGTATTGGCCACTCCAAAGTCGCACGGGCGACACACGAATTATAGACGAAAATATGAATCGGACGGCACACTCGCGTTGCGTTGACTCGCACGCATTCAAGTCGGCATCACCACCAAGTTCGAAGTTTTCTGTTGTGGCAATCATCAAACAGTGAGAAAGAACTCCCAAGAATCATCACTGAAAACGGCTACAGTGTTCCGCGCCTGCCGTGCAGTATCGCACCTTTTGGTTGACTACGTTGCATATTTTCTATTGGCATATTAACCCTGCATGCATTTTGTATATTGTCCTGTTTTTCATTCTCTGCAGTGGCGGGTCTTAGTTGATGTTTTAATGGAGCTCTAGCTTCGCGGTTGATCATCTTGGTTTGGTTCTCAGCGTTTTCAGAGCATCGGGTGGGACTGGGTCGATAACAGGTCTGTGGGTATTTGGAATCTGGGGAGCAAAGTACTCCTCAGATTGGGTTCGAGTCCCAACAACCCCGCCCACTGAGCTAATGTGTGTGACCTGCAGAGCACCTGCAAGTCCCGCGAGTTGCAACCGCGTCTGACGAGATTTATTGTATAAGTTGCGTGTCCCTTTTATTGCGCATTCTGCAAGATAAGACGTTTGTTCCGTCTTCTTTGACTATCGTCATTGATTTGTATAATTGTGTCGGTGTGCGTGCAGGTTTTGCTACGCCCGATGGCGACTCGGCAGGTTCCAGAGCGACGCCGGAAGGAGCATTGAAACGACTTAGTTCATTTGATGTATGGTCTGAATAGATCGAAATAGATAGCAACGCTTAGTCAATTTTGTATAGATTGTTGTATATGTAACGAACGTCAAGTTCGTATAGATTATTGTATATGTAACGAATAATTGAAGTATTAAGTGAATGCCTGTGTTCAAAATCTGAAGCGCGTGACAGGCATTTCGCGAAGCATGCATTGGTCTGCGGTCGTTCGTGTGAGCACGCTCGTATTTGAATTGTAATATACGTCATAATCAACGGTAAAATGAGACTTGTAATATACGTTGTAATCAACGGTGCACTCGTGCGCATCACGTGGTGCACGTGTACGCAATAGTGCGTACACCGCTAGGTACGCGTGTACGTAAATATTCGGTACATACGTATCGGGTGCGCGCGTACTTAATAACTATTTCCTTCGTCTCTGCTCATCTCAGCCGTCGCAGTTCATATACCGGATCGAGAATTACCCCTGAATCCCCAGAACTGTTCCCAACTCGACCCTTCTCTGGTGAAGGATACTATCACACTGTCATACTCCTGACTGTGACCTCATACCGAGTCGCACCGAAGGTACTCTCGAATCTAGGACCTCGTACAGAGTTGCACAAAAAAAATGCCCGTATCTTGACCTAGCACACAAAGAACAGCCATAGGGCGCGCCTCATTTGTCGCCTTGCTAACAAGCGGGAATTTACCGGATCGGGCACGGCCATCTCATTTTGGCGCCGCATGGTTTGAGCGCCATGTGATGCATCCGAAAAACTGAGGAAATCCGTATAACTCAAGGGGTGATTAAATCAGGCCACATGTTTCCATCGGTTCTCGTTGCTAATTCTTTCAACTCGTCGTTTGTGAAGCTAAACTTGGAAGAGTTCAAAGTATTCCAGATTTTCAAGCACTGGGAAGTGTTATCGAACGTTTTGTTGGTAAGACCTGTTGAGAGCACACGATCCACTTTTGAATCATCCACATTCTGAAACTGAATGAACCACAAGGCTACACGCACGTGATGGAGGCGTTGCATGGTATTGCGGCACCGCAGGCAGCACAGGTTGCGATATGCACAGGACGTGAACGCCTCCTTGCCATGTATGAGAGGCATGCCTGTCAGATTAAATGCTATTGTGAGATCAGTTGTTGGAAGATTAATCGGACAGAAGAAACAACAATAGACGGGTATGTCAAGGGAAAAGAGGCATCTCCCTTCATGATACACCCAGAGGGTGATGCGCATCATTTGCAGCAGTACGGCCCCAATTCACCTCCCAAGAGGGTATATCCCACGCAAGCTATGATGCTCCTGCAGGTTGCGAAGTGCGGAAACGCAAACAACCTTGAGGGCGTCGAAGAGCATCATCCATGTTGCCAACTGGCAGAGGCCGAAGCGACTTTGGATTCTTTGGTCGATGGGAGATCAAATGAGCATAGGGCATACCTGGGTGGGTTGCCGGGACCCATGTCGCGTAGAACTGGCCCGCATTCAGTCTTGAGTGTCCCAAATTGTTAATCTTCTGCTGACTTGTCCTGGTCATCTCCGGAGTGCCGGGTTTCTGAACCCCAAACGTAATATGCTCTGGGTATGGGTTCCACATCGACCACACTGAATTGCATTTAGCATCCATGATCATCAGCTTCCACAATGGTTTGTGTCCTTCTTCCTCTGCACAAGTCCAACAACGATGGTCTGCCAGCCCTTGAACAAGTAGCATGTGGCACACGAAAGCACGCAAACAGGTAAGTGCACGCCTACCGAATAATGTGACACAATCTGGACCCCAGTTCAATTGAAGTAAAGAACCGCAGAGAGGAAATGCCATCAGCCCGAATCACACACGAAGTGAAACACCGAGCCAAAGGGAGCATCTGACTACAGCCCACCTGTTGGATTCTGGGCTAGCTGTAGTGTAATGGGTGACAGTTATAGCCAGTAGTGAAAACCAGAGCTTGAAACACTAAGTATTAGGCCAGAAACCCTGAGTTTTAGAACCAGAAACCGTATCAACCGTACGATCAAAACCGCGAGTCACGCTTAAGATCGTCACTGTAGAGTCACGGATATAAGTGACACGGATCGGGCATCACCGTATCAGAATCTGACATTCGCGAACTTTAGGAACATTCGCGAGCCTTAGGAAGCTTGCGAACTTTGCAAAGGGAGATCTTTAGGATCGGCATAGCAATTCCGTGCGCAAGCACGGGATTGGATACCTTGCACGACAATTCGTCGAGTGAGCAATCTATTTAATCTTTCTCGCTGAAAAACTATTTGCTTTTCGTGTACACACCCGCTGGCATTCCAAAAGGTTATGGGCCCACCCACGTTGGGTGAAGTTCCGCAGTTACTATCACGCTAAATTCACTGCGTTACTCCGGCATGGGTCAAGTCGCGACTGGCCGAGAAGCTGGCGGTGCCAGTTCTCCAATTCCTCCTGGGTTCTCGAACATTCAGGAGAAACCCGCAGTGATGACTCCAGAAGACACCGTGGCGATAATTATTTCGCAGCGCGAACAGGCGCAGTCTCTGATGAGCATGGCCCGGACTCTGTGCGAAGACCGTGCCCGAGAAACTCTCGAGCGAAAAGAGCTGCAGCAGCGCATTGAGGACATGTCGAATTGTGGGGCGTCCGTTCCGCGTATTTCGCCCTGACTTTTATTACTCAGGGCAGCAGTCCGACTCCGACGACGACAGCTCGTGGCAGGAGTTCCGAGGGAGAGTGGTACCGTCGTGCCGACACCCTCAACTTGCAGTGGCAATTTGTGAGACACAGGAACTCTCGGCTATTCGCTCTGACGCGAATTACTCGGAGGACGCGAACGCCTTATTGCACGACTTCTCATTCTGCGTGACTATCAAGGCTGCGAACGCAGTGGTGCGCAGTTCCGCGGAGGCATCGGACGGGTGTGCGGCCTGGGGGAAGTTATATCAACTCCGGCGACACACTGGGTATGTTTAAATTGAAGCACCGTGGAATTTTAGTGGTTTCTGCCACGTGAGACGTCCATGACCCCTGACACTGCTTGGAGCTCTAGGTGACGATTCGTGTCACGTGTAGTGTCACAGCAACTAGACAGAGCTGAAGCCGATGAGGCTTCCCGGGCTTTTTTGTTCTTTTGCTTTCCAGGAAAAGAACTCCACGAAATATATATGTTACGGCACGAGCGTGCCGCGTGCATATGCACGCCGATTTTGGCATGAGCGCGCAAGGCGCGCTTGTGCCGGCATGAGTGCGCCTAGCGCGCTCATGCTAATTGTCTCAAAGCATAAGCGCGCTACGTGCATATGCACGCCAGTTTTTTGGCATAAGCGCGCTTGCTGCTGGCATGAGCGCGCCTATGCCGTTTGTGAGAGTTTAGCAAAGGGAGTAAATGTATGAAATTAGAAATAGTGTGTATGAAATTGTGCAAAGAGTGGTAGCGGGAAGTATTCGAGAGAGTATAGAGTATGTCTAGGGGAGTATGAAAGCGGTAGCAGAACAATACAAATTAGAGGTAGCAAGAGTTGTATAGGAATGTGAAGGTAGTGGCAGAGCATAAGTGAGTATGTATAGAAATTAAAAGGTAGTGGCGAGAGCATTACAAAAGTGAAGGAGTATGTCTTAAAAGTGAAAAGTGGTAGCGAGCCCATCCCCAGAAAGTACAGTAATATTTAGAAGTGTAAGCGGTAAGCGAGGCAGCCACCAAAGAAAGATAGCAAAGAGGATTTATATAAGTATGAAAGGTAGTGGCAGAGATATGACGAAAGTGTAAAGTGTGTATGAAAGTACAAGAAGTGAGTAAAGAGCATTACGAAAGTATAGAAAGTGTAAAGGTAATGCATGAAGTGTATGCGCTACTTCAGACGATATTTTGAGGGTCAAGATGACCTCGAATCCAAACTTTGACAAGACACTGCAGAAAGAGCAGCTCGAGATCTTGGCGACGCGGGTATCGGAATATTTATAGGACCCGTGTCGGGACCAGAAAAATCTATTAGGGTGGTGGTTGCGGGAGGTATCGGTGCGCTCATGCTCGCAGGCGCGCTCATACC
>LGRX02021502.1:0-19876 GCA_001247695.2 Cymbomonas tetramitiformis
GGGGGGTGGGGGGAGGGTGGGGGTTCACATAGCTGCCTAGCATTTCCCCTGCTGCCTGTACCGCCTCGGTTTCTTTCCTATCCCCCATGCAGAGCTCCTGAATACTGGGTGCCTCTTCTACTTTGGGTGCATTATTCGCAAGGTGTCTGCAGGATTGTCGGATTCTAGCGTTCTAACAATGCTCCACTTGTGGCCAAGGTACAACTGGAAAGTATGATTTTCCCTCAGTGCTTGAAATGTTTCTGCTGTCGCCATACTGAAATGAGAGAAATTGGCTGTCAACTGTAAAAGGGGTGTGTGTGAAAGAACTTTGGAAAAGTGATGTAACTTTAGTAAAATATTGTAAGTCATTTCTGGCGGCTAAAAATGACATGTCAAATATCGATGACGATTTCCGTCAAAAATGACATCTGCTGTCGCTTTCTGATTCGGTGTGGTCAGATCAAGGATGTGATTTTAAGATATGCTGGTGTCATTTGCGCTGAAATCGAGAATCGATCGATTCAGTAAGATAGAAATTCTCCGTTGACTCAAAAGTTCATATCATTTTCAGAACGAAAAAAACGGCTTCATAAGCTAATGACGGCTAATTTTGACGAAAATATGTTTTCTATTCCTTTTGATGAGGGTTGCGAGATTATCTGCAAACCGTGCCCGGGAATAATTATTGAAGATTCTATGGAAATAGGGGCTGACTTTTTTGATAAAGAGCCAATTCCAAGCACAGCCCCAAGCGCAAATACGCAATTGGTTCTTTGGAACGCGCCTTTGACGTCTAGATCGGAAGTTAGCTCTAATTCTTCACGCGTTTCCGGGACACGCGCTTTGCGCGAAATTGACTTACAAGAGATAAAAAGCAGACTAGAATCAGAATTTTCAGAGACAAGTTTAGACTTGCTTAATGAAGAACCTCTTCGGTGCATTAACGGTGAAGTAAACAAGCAGATTGTAACGCGCAAACCGTACGAATCCGACATACGCAAGCAGAAATATACAGGCGTAATTAGTATCAAGCAGCGACGTTTGCACGCTGACAGTATATCAATGGCAGAAACCATTAAGTGCAATTGCAAGTCGTACTGCTGTCTATCTTTCTCATCGGCAGATATTAAGTCCTTTCGCGAAAATATTTTCAGTATGTCGCAAAAAGATAGGAAGGAATACTTCATCAAAGACTTGCTAAAAAACAGCTCACGATCTGAAGACAAATTCGACTTCAAATACTTTTTGGCCAAGAAGCAGGTATGTTTATTTTTGAACTCGTTCATTAGCTAATGAACGGTCTCTGGCCAAAGCGCGACTCACACTTAGACACTTTGGCTGCGGGAACCGTTCATTAGCTAATGAACGGCCTCTGGCCAAAGCGCGACTCACAATTAGACACTTTGGCTGCGGGAACCGTTCATTAGCTAATGAACGGCCTCTGGCCAAAGCGCGACTCACAATTAGACACTTTGGCTGCGGGAACCGTTCATTAGCTAATGAACGGCCTCTGGCCAAAGCGCGACTCACAATTAGACACTTTGGCTGCGGGAACCGTTCATTAGCTAATGAACGGCCTCTGGCCAAAGCGCGACCCACACATAGACACTTTGGCTGCGGGAACCGTTCATTAGCTAATGAACGGTCTCTGGCCAAAGCGCGACTCACACTTAGACACTTTGGCTGCGGGAACCGTTCATTAGCTAATGAACGGTCTCTGGCCAACGCGCGACTCACAATTAGACACTTTGGCTGCGGGAACCGTTCATTAGCTAATGAACGGTCTCTGGCCAAAGCGAAATTTTTCTTGGACCTTGTGATAGATTGTGTAATATTGTTCAGCACAGGAATGTGGAATAATGTATGATAAATTTCTAAATTTACGATGTGTACATATTCGCGACATTGCTCGAGTTGGTACGGCGCTAGGCGTGCAGTGTTGGTACGCCTGCAGACGTGCAGTGTTGGGGGTGTCTCCCAAGCGTCTTAAATTGGCATGACCTACCAAAACCCTTATGCTTTTTTTGGATAATGTGTTAATAATTTTTGAGTGACGGTGTCTTTTTTTTTGTAACAGGTGTGCTTTAAGTTCTACTATATGGCTTACGGCATCAGCTACGGGTATCTTCAAGACTGTCGAACACGCGTGCTCGAGGGCCGACACACGTTTGTTCATGGATTGACGTACGAGGAGGACAACCGCAAGGTTTCCCTGAAACGCGAGTCGGTCGTCGCATGGCTCGAGAAATACGCGGACGAATACGGACAACCCCAACCTCACAAACCCGAGAAGCACCTTTCAGATGGATTGACCATCGAAGAGCTGTGGGACGAGTACCTTCAGAGCTTGGGTGAGAATGAGGAGAGCAAAAAACTCTCTCTCAGTTACTGGTACAAAATATTTGAAGAAGATTGCAAGAAGTGGCTAAAGATTCCATCGGTGAACCGATTTTCTCACTGCGATGTTTGCGCGTCCTTCAAGTTATTGAAGGAAGGCTTAACCAAATCTCAAAAAGGTGAATATTCATGAATAGCTTTGTGATGTGTTTATATGTTTATGTAATTTGTTCACTGACCCGATTTTGTGTATCATGCACAGGGCAATACAACGGGCCTCTCAACAAACATCTGGCAATCGCACGAGCGGAGCGCCAGAAGTTCTACAAACATGGTCGTAAAGCGAATATGACCAAGAGCATTGCCATGAACAAAACTTGGCATAAGTATGCCTCGGTGATCATCGATGGCATGACGCAGTGGACCACCCGACTGCCACACTTTCGACGTATCCCTAAACATCTGGACTCTAAGGACTTCCTTGACGTGCACAACATGGGGAGCATGATCGAGAACGTGGGCCGCTTCATGGATTTCAACTACGCCAACTTCAAGGACGATGCGAACTTCCTTGTCAACGTTTTGCACCGGGATATCCTCCGCATTCAAGAGCATCGACGCAACGGGGACGGGGAAAATTCATACCCGATGCCGGAAGTATTGTATGTACAGCTTGACAATGTGAGCACCAACAAGAGCAAGTTGATGTTGGCATACACAGCTTGGCTGGTGCACACGAACGTCTTTCGCAAGGTGAAACTCAACTTTCTGTTGGTGGGACATACGCACGAGAACATTGACCAGATGTTTTCACGCTTCTCCGTGCGTCTACGACGCAAGCAAGCTTGGACGCTCGACGAGATGATAGAGGTCGCACAAGAATGCTTTACGGATGGTGTAATATGCGAGCACACCGAGAAGATCTTCGACTTCAGCTCTTGGTTTGATGGTCACGTCTTCGATTGCCACAATATTTTGGCACAACAGGCTTTCAAGTTCAAGATGAACGAGCACGGCGAAGTGGGCATGCAGTACAAACAGTATTCCATTTCACCAAAATGGTTACCCGAGACTCCATTGCCAAAGCTTGTTTCTACACCCCCTGTCGCGGGGCCTGGATACATCAAGCCGATTCCTTTTACCGAAGAAGGCATCGAAAAGCTTGAGCATACCTTACAGGCGTTGAAGGACATTTTGGGCACAAAGCTCACGGAGGTGCACGAAAAGTTTTGGCGCGAGGATATCATCGAGAAACAGCGCCACCTAACTGCTGGTGGAGAATGTCAAGCGCCCGCGATACCCTTCCAGCATCCCGAAAAAATCGCCATCGAGCGCAATGCCACCTTGGTTCGACTGATAGAGGCGCCCGCGTTGGCGATAGAAGCTGCCGGGGCTGCCGCCGTCCCCGCTATACCCGTGCGCATCCAACGCCGAATTGATCGAGCGCCGATAGAAGTGTACAACGGTAAACGGAAACACCAAGGTCGAGCCCAAAAGCGAGCAGAGCAGTACGTGGACAACGCCCAGTGGGAGGTCACCTACGGCCAGATGACAGTCGGCAGCTTTGCGGTGGCTCTCGCGGTGGAATCTGAAAACGACAAGTTCGCTTTCCGCGTACAACTGAAGCGAAGCGAATGGTCGGATCCGTTGTACTTGGTGAAGGTGGAGGCGCGCTATCCGTCAACTCAACAGCTGCAATATCGCTATTTCCAACCCAAAAAGCACACCGACACCAAGAAGAAGCACCTCGGCAAGCAACTTGCGAGTCACGTAGGAGCTTTCGCAGCGCCACCGGGGCACCGACCGTCTACCGAGACTTTCGATAAGAATGAAATAGTGCTGGCATGGAATGTGGATGCGAAAGACCCCGAACGGAGTATACCGAACGAGCAATACGCGCAGATAGTCGTCGCTTTGCTTGCACAACAATCCAAACGCACGCGCAAGGACCTAGGTGACTTGAATGAATCGGATGATTCCGATGAAGACGAAGCTTTTGATAATTGCGTAGCGGTAGCGGTAGCACCTGATGTGGACGCGTAAAGCAAGACGAAAAAAACATGTAAATAATATGTGTATAACGTGTATATAGATTCTGGGTCAAAAGTTCTTTGTATTTTCACTCCTCCTAGATTTCGAAAAAATGCATTTGACCTCAATTTTGTACCATAAAAACCATTAAATCTAATGCACAACCTGCACTTGCATGTTCTTGACTGTTAAAATGCGGCTTTTTAATCCTATCATGAGGTAAATAAGGCAATATCATTTTCACATGAGAATATCATTTTCATCGAATAGTGTGTTACTTCCGTGAGGCGAACGGGACCCCTGATGGTCCTGGTGGAGTGACGCCTGGCGGGCCCTCAGCGGAGCTGCCTCCCCCTGCACATGACCCAGCTGTACCAGCACTTGGAGGTGGCGATGGGGGATGTGCACCACCTGGACCTCCGACAGCTGCTTCCTTGCCACCCGCGGTGCCACTCCCAATGCCCAGTGGGCCACCGCCACCTCCTCCTCCTCCTCCACCTGGTAGCACGCTTGCGTTACCAGCACCAGAACATGATGGTGGAGGTCGTGACGGGTCACCAGGGAGACCTCCCCCTCCCCCTCCGTCTGGTCGAGGTGGGCATCGAGGGCGGGCCCTACTGGCCACACGAGATGGCCACACTCTGTGGGTACCGCAGCCTTGGGGGGACACTGGATACCTCGGACTCGGAATGCCGACGGCTACGGTCAGATCGGCTGCAGATGGTGGCCTTGACCTCTTCTACAAGGCTATCCTCTTGCTGGGGGTATCACTGAGGGAGTACCTTGACATGGGGGGCACTGTGGCACAGCCGCCAGTCATGCTGATGACCCCGGAGATGGAGACGCATGCGTGGGTGGTGGACCGGGGCGTGGTGGACGCGGCCCTTCTGGCATACCGCAGTAGGCCTGCGGGCTCAGGACACCCCCGCCCGGAATGGAAGCACGTCTCCAGTACCCCTGAGTCCGAGATGCACCTCCTGGATCCCGACTGTCTTACAGCATGGGCCGAGGTGGAGCAGTCGGAGTGGTATCGGCAGCTGCAGTCACGGTCAACTCCTACGCCGACTCCAACCCCGCCTCCATCTGATGGTCGAGCCCATTTTCTAGCTCTGACGGCAGCCCCCACCTCTGTGCATCATCCGACAACCCCCGCGCCTGCGACGGCTCCGACTAACCTTGGTTCACGTCACCCTCGACCTCATCTTTCACCTAACGCAGCAACCTTTACCCCTGCAGCTACTTCATCGTCCACCGCGGGAGAGCCCAGCAGCCGTGACCTCATCGGCGAGCAGAAGGTGGAGGACGCGCTGCTGAAGCTCGTGAACAAGCTGCCAAAGTTCCCTTCAGAAGGGGATTTGTCCGAAGACGACAAGGTCAACCAGCTGGAGGCCTTCTCTCGAAAGGTCCAGAACTTACTGGACAACAAGCTGGTGATGAGGGCGTGCCGCCAAGCTAGCTGCACCGGTGAGGGATGCATTACCTCCGTCCCTGACATCATGTGGATTGTGGCGGAGGAGTGTTTGCGAGGTGAGCAGCGGGAGTTTGTGGAGAAGGCCGCGGGAGGTGTCGGCACGTCGGCGGGGTGGATACAACGGTACGCTGACGCTGACATATTCTTCGGGGACCTGGCCCTCAGCCTGCTGGCCATCGAGAAGCTGCAGAAGCTGCGTGATGGACTCACCCGAAGACAGTCGAGCAAGGAGACGGCCAACGCTTACCACTCGCGACTGTCTGCGCGACAGCGCACCGTGAACTTCCTGGCCAAGGTAGTGCCTGGTTGTGTGCCCGTCTCCGACGAGGATTTCGGCCACCACTTCTGGCGGGGGTTGGTGCACCACAGCAAGGTGGGGCTGGAAATGAGGAGGGTGAACCTGGACCTCAATGATCCAGGGGAGTGGGAGGATCGGGCACGTGCTGAAGGGCACAGCCGAGGCGTTACCTCGGCTGTTCTCAAGGTGCTCGAGTTCGCCAGTGACATCGAGGCGAGCAAGGCATCCAAGGCGGCGGACGCAGCCAGCAGAAGAGCCCCAGCACCTTCTGCACCTTTCTGGCAGCAACGTTGAGGACGTACCCTGAATGCACTGACGGAGTCTGAGCTCGATCTGGCCGCGGCATCCACACCTCCTCCTCCACCTGGACTGCCCCTTCCTGGTGCTCCACCTGGCCTCCCGGCTCCAGAGACACGGGAGTGCTACGCGTGTGGAAGGCGTAGACATCTGGTGCGGGATTGCAAGGACGCGGCCAAGCTGGCTGCGTGGAAGGCGAACGCTCCTAAAAGGTTGTCTCGAGACAGGCGGCAGGTGGCCGCTATGTTCTTCGCCATGGCACACGACGAGGACATCTCGTGGGCACCGGCGGAGCTGCGGGGAGAAGTGGAGGCCCTTGCAGCCGCAGACGTCAACGCTGTTCTAGAGTTGGCGGCTCTCACTGATTGTACGGATCTGGTGGAGGGCATCATTGAGGCGCAGCGGGCGTCCCCGGCAGCCGGCGAGTTGCCGGCCGACTCGGATCGGCAATAGGGTCTGAGGACCCTTTCGGCTGAGGGGCCAGAAAGTGACACTGGACGTCGCTCTCTTGCCGAAGCCCCTCAACCGGCTTCCGCAGCGGCGGGGGTAACCCCCATCATCGACGACCCCATGCCTGAGCACTACTCCGTACTAGAACCCTGGGCCTACGAGGGTATCTACAGGCCCTGCTTGGCCGCAGTGTCTGACCGTTTGAATGCTTGGCACTTCAGGCGGCCAGTGGGGGCGCTTTCCATGGAAGTGTTGATGATGCGACTGCGCAAAAGCCTGAAGCGCAAGTCGACGACGGGGATCCGTACTGCACTGGAACGGATGCAACAAGGTCGTGGCATGAGGTCGTCTGCCGCGCCAGCTCGGAGGTACAAGAGACGGTGCGAGCTGGACAACTTCAGGAATGAGGTGGACCTGATGTGCCTGCAGAAGCAAGCCCCGGCCCACCACACTCCGTTGGGCACGCTGCCACTGCCGACGCGGCAACAGCGCATGGTCGAGCACGTGTCGGCACTGTTGCAGGGCCCTTCGAGGTCACGTGGGATGTGCAACGACTCCCAGCAGGTTCGGGCACTGGACCTGGCGGAGACACGGGCCCACGATCTATCCCTTGCGTGGGACGAGATGACTTCGGCGGAGCAGGCTGACGCCCTGCAGCAGGATGCCCCGATAGGGCACCGCGCGTGGGAAGCGGAGGGCCTTCTGCGCTGGCGCGGCCGACAGCGTGGGATGCCGGCGGAGGAATCGCTGGCCGTCATGGACTCGCCCCCCTACCCTTGGGCTACGGAGGATGTTGGTGGAAACTCCGTGGGAGTGCCCGCGGCTTCTGTTTCGGCCACGGGGACCATCCCTGGCACAGGGGGGGACATCCCCGGGATGCCGGATGCATGGTGCAGCTTGTACAGGGTGCACCAGTACCGTGAGAGGCAGTCGGCGGTGACTCCTGCAGAGGTGAGAGCGGATCTCTTTGGCGAGCAGCCGGAGCAGCAGCCAATTGAGGTTACACCGCCCGATGCCGTGACTCCTGACGAAGTACTGGAGGGTGGACCAATGAACGAATCTCCGGAGCACCTGGAGGACAACTTGACCCAGCAAATGGCTGCAGACAGGGGCCAGCAGCGGAGTGCAGACCCGCCAGCGCCGGACGCTGGTGGGGTCGAGGACAGCATGACCCAACAGCTGGCCAAAGCTGGGGCCCCAGAGGATGAGATTCACGCACTGAATACTCACCCCCTGCAGGAAGACACTGAGGAAGAAAGCATGCGCAGTCGCCCACTGACGGAGGATGATGATGACGACGATGATGGTCATGAAGCGTGTGGGGGTGACAACGACACGAGCAAGGGTGTCGGCCGTTGCAAGCGCATCCTGCGTGACGGGGGTGTGCTGTGGGCATCTCAGCTCGCTGCGGCTCATGATGAGGAAGGAGCGCTGCTGTTAGTCTTCTACGCGTACCTGCGTGGCAAGTTTGTCAAGGTACTCGTGGACTCCGGTGCCTCGGACAACTTCGTGTCTGAAGACTGCGTACGACGTTGTGGCCTACGCGTACGGCAGGGCCCGCGAATGAAGGTCACACTAGCGGACGGGTCGGTGAAGACCACAGGGGCTGTGGCCTACTCGAAGTTCACGGCCCCCACCGCAGCGGGCTCCACCTATAATGAGTCGGCCATGGCCATGCGGGTGTTGCCACTCGGGATCCGAGTGGACGTGGTGCTGGGGGGGAAATGGTTGCGTAGCCTTTCTCCCATCATGCTGGATTACGCCGGTCACGGCTCCGTGTCCTTCGCGCGCAGAACGAAGGGGGGGGGTAAAGAGCTCGTGACCATCGCCGGCTGCAACCCGGGTAAAAGTGCTGGTGGACGCGGAGACAACTGTGCTGGACTCATCGATGAGGTCTTCCTGACGGCTGTGCAGCTGCGTAAACACCTCCTGTACGCAGAGACTCAGAGGCTCACGGGCGACGCCTCCGCTCAGCCGGCGTGGCTTATGATGGCGCGCAGGGACGGCAGCGAGCACGATTCGGCCTTCGCTGCTACTGCAGCCGGAGATCATCCCGACGCGGAACTCCTCGCGGTCGAGGCCGAAGCAGTATGCCTCTCGGTGGACACTGCAGCTGATGCGAAGCCTGTGGCCAGCACCCAGGTGAAGCTGGAACCCCCGGATACTGGGGGCACCGCCAAAGACATCCCACAGGACACGAGGGACGCCAAGGTGGCACCCCGCTGGAAGGAGAAGTTCCGGGCACTCTTCGAGGAGTTCTCCGAGGAGCTGCGTGACGCCCTCCCCATGATGTCCAAACTGCGGCGGTCGATGGAGGATGAGGCCAGAGTCACCCTTAAGCCAGACAAGGAGGGAGGACCTCCATTTCGCCGTCCCTACCGCATGTCTGTGGAAGAGCTTCGGCAACTGCGGGAACGCATCGAGCAGCTGGTGGAAAAGGGCTACATCAGACCCTCATCCAGTCCTTACGCGGCACCATGTCTCATGGTACCCAAACCGGGCCAGCCTAACACGCTGCGCCTGGTGGTGGACTACCGCCAGCTGAACTCTCAAACAGTGAGAGATCGGTACCCGCTGCCGGACATTCAGTTGATGTTCGACGAGATGCAGGGTGCCACCCACTTCTCCTCCTTCGACGCCGTATATCCCGTACCAGCGCCCCTGCTGCGACAACTTTTCCGACATCTACGCCTCCGCAAGACTGAAGACCCGCTTTAGATTCCAAGCGGCACCCTTCTTCGTGAAAGTGGTGCCCTGGTAGCGGCAGGCAAGTTGTGCTCGAAGAGGAACCAGAGAACCTAAGAACTGGAAACAGAAAGGAACCAGAAAACCTAAGAACTGGAACTTAGATGGGTACCTTAGCGGAGTGATCCCAGGAGGTAGACCACTCCTAAGGGGGGGAGAGTTGTGCCCGGAGGCACAGCGTGAGCCGATATGCCTATGCGTCTGTATGTGTGTCATCGGGAGTAATCTGGGATTGGCACGATGACAGTGAAATTGGGCTTGAAATCACGATGAGAATGAGTACCAGATGTCCGGGGTATGACAGTATGACACTATGACACTATGACAGTATGACAGTATGACACTATAGTAGTATGACAGTACTGTGGGGGGTGTCATCGTGGCACTCAGTCAGACCCTCGAAGAATGGTCAGATTCGCATCGGGGTCGAAAAGACAATGAAACCGAATATCAGATGTCAGGGCTATGACAGTATGACAGTATGACAGTATGACAGTATGACAGTACAGTAGTATGACAGTACTGTGTGGCAGTCATCGTGTCAGTCTGTCGACATAGCATCTGAATCGAGAATGACGAATCGGTATTAGAAATGAGATCGGATCGGGAATTGAACGTTGAGCCGAAGTGTGACATCGGCTGCCGAGTGGTTGACCCTGCAACCTGAGTGACGAGTGAATAAGTGGAGCACTTGAGAAGGGTTTAGCTTCAGAACTCGGAACCGAATTATCGTTTGTACCTCAATCTGGCCCTGATCCAGTATATTATAAAATCCGAATTGTGTACCTTTGCACGTTCAATCAAAAACATATTTCCGAGCATCTGTCGTAGTGCCCCAGGCACACACCCATTGTTGAATCGTAAGGAGGTCGTGAGCGGCTCGTTGATCGTGGAGAAGCAACCGTGACACCACCGGCTGGTAGAAGACGGTGTCGAGGCACTTGATGAACAGCGCCTTCACGTCCTCATCCTGGAGTGTTGCCCGCGTCCTCGCAGCCTTCAGAGCGGCGTTGAAGTCGCCGATTTTGTCATGCGGGTCCACGCCCGCAGAGATGCGGATGCCCAACATGTCCGCTTGACCCTGAAAAGGGTCACCCGCCGGGATCATGCGGCGGGCAAACTCAAGCAGTACGCGCTTACCGTCGCCCGGGAAGGTGGAGTGCGAGGAGTCCATCCAGTCAGCTGCGGGTGACGTGGGGTCAACCATGAGCTCAAGCGCGGAGAACAACAAGGCGTTGGCCTCCACGCGGACGGGAAGGGTAGCATTGTCCAGCAGGAAAAGGGGTGCAAAACCAATGTCCTCCGTGACAAATGCCGTCTGCAGCGCAGAGACCATCCTGGCGAAGAGTGCGGACGCGTGGCACTCAGTCCCCGAAAATCGCCCGTTCTTGTCCTCGAACAACTTTTGACGAACGGACTTGGAGACCTTCATGTCGAAGTGCTCCCGTTGAAGCGTACGCACCGAGGCCAGGAACGCAGCACCCGCTGAATTGGCAGCCGGCTGAGCTGCCGGCGGTGTGGCTGGAGTGTTGGCGTGTCTCGCAGCTGCTGAATCAAAAATCGTGGATAGTGCGCGTCGGCGATTCGCCATGCTAGCGGTGGCTCGAGTAGAAGCAACCATAGTGAGAAGGACTGAAGGGGCGGAGTGAGGCAATGAAACGTGAGATGTGCGGCAGTTTCGGGCGGCCAAGAAACGCGTGGGTCGCCGATACGGCAGCCGTGAGAGATCAAATAATCCCGGGAAGTCGTGTGGTAGCGGCGGCCAATACGCAACGGTGTGGGATCCAACCAGAAAACGTAAACCAGTCCAACGTCAAGCCCCGTAAGAAAATCGTTCTCCAACCGGTGCGGCGTGCCGTAAATCAACCCATAAAATTTAGGCCATACCCGTGACTGCCGGCACTCTCACGCGCGGAGCGCCTCACTCCATCCCAGGCGTCCGAGCTTAGCCACTCATGGTGGCAATCTCGCAGTGGCTAAATAAAGCGCAAGTGGGGCCAAACCTGGCAGATATATAGTTCGGCGGTAATATATATCTAACTGGTGAGATAAACTCTGAGTTAAGGGTTACGGAATCAGAACGGTAAAAGTGTGATAGATAAAAGAGAGGCATACATAAATACCTAACGGGTGTTTCCCGTCTACTGGTGACGGTCACCCAGCCTACCATAGGAAGTGACATGTGATAGTTTTGAGTGTCACAGTGTCAAATCCAGCAAATACTCCTCATAACTTCGAACAACCCCAGAGCCCATATAGGGAGGTACAATGGGAGGTGCATGGACATTGTGAACTTCCGCGCGGACAGGAGGGGCCCGCCGCACGGTGTCGCTCGCCCTAGTGGAACTAGGGGAGGGTCTAGTGGTCGAAATCTGAGTTGAAACTGATTGGGACGCCAAAATCGCCGGCGCATCGCCCACTCCTACTTCGCAAAATCTTCTGTTCGAAATTCCAGAACCAGCGGTCTCGGCCGAGACACCACCAACTTGTGGCTCACCAGCCACCAAGATATTCAATACTATATCGGAAAATTCTCGTTCGATACTGCCGAAATCTGAGCCGCCTCACGGAAATGCGAAATAGCTAAATGCATGGAAGTGCACAAAGAGATGAGCTGTGATCTTTTGAGAGTTGTCACTCTCGCAAATCCAGAGTCAACCGATTCCAAAAGAGCTAGGAGCTCTTCACTCGAAGAAATCTGCTGCGAATCCATCAAAGAAACTGAGATCCAATAATGAAATGACGGAACAAAAATCGTAGGAGTCCACCCCGTCGTAATCATCCAAAGCCGTAAGCAGCCGCCTCCAGAAAATACGTAGAATACGCTCTAAAGCGTCCCACAAGGCGTGGAGACGCTCAACCGAAAGATGGGGCGCAAACAAAATAAAATTCTACGCTAAAATTCAGTTCACGCGAACGTGAGAGGGACCATAACCTGCTGGTAACAGCTGAACAGACAGTGGGGACCCGCTGCCGACGGTGAAACAACGGATCACTAAACTCGGATATACAAACGATATATACCCGAGATGAGTGACACAGGCTGACCACCGAAGATGACATACCGGAATGACACTAGACTGTACGAACTAGTCGTAGCGTCAATTCCAGCAATCTGTCATGGATATGACCGATGACACATGTGTCATACGTGTCATACGTGTCATACCATGTCATGTCATGTCATGTTATATGTTATAATAACATACAGTCGTCGAGTATCGTCAGTACGGTCGACTATGACATGTACAGTCATAATATCTGTCATCCACTCACCATGAGTGACATCTGTCATCGAGAGGCTGAGTACAGCATCTCGATGACGAAGCAAAACAAGTTCTTGAAGAACAAATTGTTCTGAGAGGACGCGTCTTCGCTTCAAGCATGAATTGAACACCATGCGGGTATCAACAGGCTAATTCGACCAGCCGATACTGTTAGTTCACCCAATGTTCTCGGGTTCACAACCCGATAGTGGTAACGCTTATGAAGCGTGAGGACATTGAGGTATATGAGGAGCATTGAGCTCAAGCAGATGATTCTGGACACCAGAGACTGCACTCATACCCACTAAATACTTGTTGCGAGTTGCTACAGTTCAATAGCAACCGCAAAGTCTGAAAGGTTGAATATCAACCTTGACAGTTATTTTATTGTCTCATCTTCTAGGTTGGCCAAAACGTGGGCGAAGTTTTATCGTGCCCCCCCCCCCAAATCCGTTTAAACGGACGTTTAATCGTGGGGGGTCTGACGTTACATACTTAAGGCGCCGTTACATACTTAAGGATGCCATGTCATCGGATCGATAATCGATATGACATAATTGAGGTCCTCCGACGGTTCAAATATGAAATTTTCGCCTTCGATTGGCATTTCACAACATGGCGGGCAACACGCAAGCCGCAGACGCCTCAACTCGGATCGTTTGGTGGATGGTGCATGTGCTGAAGAATGGGCGGGATAGTGGTGAGCTGGAGCCGGCTGGTTCTGTGGGCGGTGCGAAAGATAAATGTAAATGCTTGCACTGCAATAGGATCATCGTTGCTTATGAATCTTGTCGAGGACAAGAAACGTAACCGCATGCACTGGGATAATGTGGAGGCTTGGATGTACATCATCCACAATGCCAAACAGGTGGAACAGAGGACTGACGTGGATTATGACATGGAGGTGATTGATTGGACTGGGGGCAATGAGGACAACTGTGCTTGGGTTGATGCTTGGCAGCCTGCTGAGGGACCTGAGCAGGTGGCTTCGAGAGTGGCGGCAGGCACACGCCGCGCAGGTCGCATAGCCGAGGTCCAAGCTGCGAGAATTGTGCCTGCAGCGGACCCTGTGGGGGAGACCACCACATCCTCTGGTCGTGTAGTGCGTAGGCCAGCACTCCTGGAACTGTAGATTCACTCACCCACTAAATTCCAGAGTCACCCACTAAGTTCTTACAAAGTATAGTTATGCACCTTGCGCCTAACTGCCGTGCCTCACTCAGACACGCACACGCGGAGACTTCCTGGCATCCATATTATTCTTATATGACGAAAAGCAATATTGTGATATGTGATGAATTGAATGTAATAGTTTGAGCATACGTGCCGCACTGCAAATAAAATAGCTCTAATGCTCTAAAATGCCCTCGGCTGTCAAGAATTGTGCCTGCAGCAGACCCTGTGGGGGAGACCACCACATCCTCTGGTCGTGTAGTGCGTAGGCAAGCACTCCTGGAACTGTAGATTCACTCACCCACTAAGTTCCAGAGTCACCCACTAAGTTGCAGTCTTACAAAGTGTAGTTATGCACCTTGCGCCCAACTGCCGTGCCTCACTCGGACACGCACACGCGGAGACTTCCTGGCATCTATATTATTCTTATATGATGAAAAGCAATATTGTGATATGTGATGAATTGAATGTAATAGTTTGAGCATACGTGCCGCACTGCAAATAAAAAAGCTCTAATGCTCTAAAATGTTATAATAAAAGTCAAATGACTATCTATAAGCAGCCCAAATTGCCTGTCCCCCGTCGCCCCCACTTTGAATATGCAATAATCGGCAAAGTTTAATCGTGACCCCCCCAAATACGTTTAAACGTAAGTTTAATCGTGGGGGGGGGGTGGCGTTTTGGCCAACCTAGCTCATCTTAGTCTTCGTGTGTATCTGCGAGTGTCTGACTGTTTTTGGAGTCCAACCTGGATATATATTACATACATATTCCAGGTCCTCCATCACTGATGCAAAGATGAACACCACTTCGCATGAAGTGGGACCGATGACCTAATGAAAGGAGTAATCAAGGGATATATATATGAGGAATATATATCTATAATCAGGGACAAAAAACACAGTGTCGGGTGCTTTAGACGGTGGTAGCATAAACTAAAAAGATAGACATACATGGAAGGCTAACTAGCAAGTCACGGAAGCAGGTCACGGTCACCGATGACACATGATGCACACGGCGAGGGGTGGTACGAGGAGAAGCAGGCCCCCATACAATGGGCGGGGGGGATCAACTTCTACGTGAAATCGCTCTGAAAAAATCGCTATGAAAAAATATATTTGTCATATTCGATATTGTCACTCGAGACTCGAGTGAGGATGAGGTCTGAGGATACTTTGGGTCAAGAGCCTTCGGATCGGTTAAATGTAGATGTTATGGCTTAGGGTTTGTAACGGTCATGGTGTCCGAAGGACCGGACCCTTGCTCTCTGAGCCTCTAAAATGTAACAAACCTCGGGAATACGAATCGAACCTCGATCGCTTCGATCGCGGCTCAGAGACTCCGGTTTCGGAGTAGGTCTGAGGATGAGGCGCCCCTCACCTACGGATCGTTCGATCATGTCAGATCGTATTCGGACGATGACCCGCGGCGAAACCCTTCGCTTGGCAAGCCTAGCGCTTCGCAATTGTCCAGACAAAAACCCTACAGTACCTTCGCTTGCGTTGGAAACCGTTACGGTCGGGTGTAGCCGGTGCATTACTTGTAGGTTCATCTTCAAGATTGTAGCAGAGAACAGGACGGCCACAGACGAGAGATTTCAATTCGACCGGTCCATGGGACTGTGAAGAAGTCACACCTGTGAACAAGTCACACAGCGAGACATCGTTCAAACCTACACTCGGCAAACTTCAGCTCGAAATGCTACCTCCATTTGTTGTCGCAGGGTTGTTATTTGCAGCGAGCGTCTCCGCTCTTGACTCCGATTGGTATGCCCCAGCGTACACCGAAACCCAGGAAGCAATATATCTTCTAGCAACGGAGGATGTCTACGTACGACCTGATCACTTTTCCGATGGACCAACTACTCCTCTGCAGGTCCAGGCACAAATTACCAAAGCCCTTGAGCCACACGTGCAGGTCAGGATCATGGTGCAGCCTGGGACTGGGCAGCAGAAATCCTTCGTTCAAGAGCTAGAGAGGATCCATGCCAACTACCCGAGTGATAACATAACCTTTTTGGAAGTCGTGCACTGTGACATATGGACTCGGGATACTGGCCCCATCTGGCTCAAACGCTCCCTCGGCGCGAACACTTCCACCAAGAGCGGCACAGGGAATATGACCTTGAGGGATGTGGTTTCGACTCGGATGATGGTTCAGCCAGTTTTTACATTATGGGGCTACAACGTCGGGGGTCATGTCAGGGGCCCTTGGGCTTCTTGCGACGTGCCAAACCGGTGTGTATGGCGCCGCTGCCTGAAGTCTACCCTGCTGTGCTATGTTTCCTAGTCATCTGTACCTTATAAGCGGAACCAGTCACTTAACGTGCGGCGCTTTGGTGTCAGAAGAAGCGAAATGCACTGCGAAGAGTGAGTCCATGTAAGCACTGAATCGTGCTCGACCGGTGGAGGCAGCGCACGCCGGAACAGTGCTCAGGGATACTGCGGTCATGGTCGGTTGCGGCAGGGTCCCGCAGCAGCTCAGCCCGCTCCTTGGAATACCCTATACCTCTTCCCAATATGCAACGGAGGGAGGAGATAAGTCTTTCAACGGTAGAGGCTCCGTAGTCATGAACAAGGTACCTCGCTGCCAACTTGAGGGGATACTATTCACATGCCCGTGAATATCTTCTTGTTTGATTGAGTCATTAGAGAGGCCTTAGACCTATCCCTGTATACCTGACTGGAGAATCTTCACACGATCGTGAATACACTCTCCTGTTAATGAGGTAGGAGGCAATCCAAGGGAGATCCTTCAGAGTTTCCAGGTGTTTGAAGCGCAAGGTGCCAGGCGGGCGGCCGGGTTGGAGCCAGGCAAGGTACCTCTCGTTGTGGTGTCAAAACAGCCTGAAGCCGGCTGAAGCCGGCTGAAGCCGGCTGAAGCCGGCGGTGTGCATGCTCGAGCTGTGCTGCGCAGGCAGTGGAGTTGCAGCGAAACCCGAATATGTCGCTTTCGTCCATCGAGGCACTCGCAAAGGAGGAACTCCACGTGCGGCACGTAGTCTGGACTGAACAAGGCGTGAGCGATGATGATCAGTCTTTCCGCGGGCCGCTGGACGGGGCGGGCGGTGTGCGGGTGTACACACCCATCGGCACTGGGGGGCACGTCGACGAGTTTGCGCGCTTCGTTGGTCCACGAACTGTCGTGCTGGCACGTGTCAACGAACGGCAGCGCAAGACTTCCCCGATTGCAGCAGAGACCCACAAGAGGCTTGAGCGGGACTACCAGCTCCTGCTCCAGCAGAAGGACCAAGACGGGCAGCCTCTGCAGGTCCCAGCACCCCCTTCTCAAAGCAAATCGGATCCAGGACACGCCCAAGATAGGTTTCAGTTTGGGGTTGCCGAGTCGTTCCCACCTCCGAGTTTGGGTGGGCCTAGGTGGGCACTTGAGCAGCTCACCTGTGAGTTTGACAACGCCTAGCACATTGCCAGTATCCAAGCAACGCAACACAGGGTCGTTATGTGCCCAGGCTGCTGCACTTGCACTACTTGCACCTAGATGGCTGGGCGGGCACTGCTTGTCGCTAATGGGTGGGGCAGGCGCCAGTTGTCTCAAGTGCGCTGTTTGGGCGCGACATGGCGCCAGCAGGCTGGGCTGGCGCAATTGGTTTCCCGCGGGTCAGGTGCCAACTTATGTGGGTGGGCTGGGGGGTGATACTGATCCCTGTTCCCTGCAAAGCTGGGTGGGCCGTGGGGGTGATACTTGCTGCCACCAGGCCGGGCCGATTGCGCTGCTTCCAAAAGATGCGGATGGAGCTATTTGTCTCGCGTTGCTTTTGGGGGCAAAAAACAATCGCATGTGTCAAGGCTTTCGTGACATCCACTCTGCAAAGTCTAGCTGAGCGGTTGGTGTGGTTGTGTAGGTGGTCCGTATGCCGTTTCCAGACGAGCTGGTGCTGACGGTGAACCGCACGGAGAGCGTTTACGATCAGCTGGCGCAGCTGCCCGAGCTGAACCTGACTGGATCAACCGCTCCCATCAATATCGTGCTGGCTGCCTCGTACACAAATTATGTCATCGCCAACGACGTCATCCTTCTGCCAAACTACTACAAGCCTGGACGCCCGAAATATATGTTGGAGACAGACAACCAGGCGCTTGCCACTATGCAGGCGCTGTTCCCAGACAGATCGATTGTGCAAATAAATCCGGAGCCCGTCAATGCCGGGGGTGGGGGGCTCAACTGCATCACCAACAACCAGCCGGCCTAACTTCCAGGAAACTTGAAGCGGCATCTGGCGGTATTCCACATTGATGAAGGGTCCCCCGGAATCCCCAAACTTTAGATTGGTTGTTCATCATCGTATTTATGGCCGTGGCATCAGATATGAAGCCGCTGCTGAGTAGACAGGTGCCCAACATAACCGCAACAGATTAGAAGAGCACTCCCAGCATTCGTATGTTGGAACGTTGACACTAAGTATTTCCCCAATCTGGCGATGTATCATATGCCATGCTTCAGACGAAGCTGTGGGGAGGATAATTTCTTGCACGTTACCTTGTGTTGGTCTCCATTTAGCATCCCCCCAAAGTAATCATGTCACGTATGATGACTCGCCTATGGCCCGGCAGTGTGCTCTGACTGGCATCCGATGGAGACCGCACATGAAACCTGAGCATAGCCTGCTCCATACCCATGACCTACGTGCCTGCTGCCCCTGGTTGCCTCCCCCGAGAACAGATTGCAAGCCCATGTCTGATATAGCAGATACAAGTTCCTGTGTCGACTAGTGCACCCATCGTGCTTAGAACAATCGAGCCTCCCCTGGTCACCACTGAAAAAGGAGGGGCAACAGAGGGGTTCTAGTGACAATCCTGTCATTTCATGACTATGTATTCAAGTATCCCAGGTACGGCCACTTCCCTCCCTTTAACTCTGGCTCGAAAACGATCCCCGACCCTCCGGTCTATCCTGTTACCGCGTTTCCACTAACCGCGAGACTGCCTTGTCGCAGTGTTGATCGCACCCCATCATGCGAGTGAGGCACAACTTGCTCCGACCCCGCCCGTTGTAGCCTTGGTGTAGCTTTACATTTAAATGTTCCCCCCAAGCATATGTGCCAGTTATCACAAACACGCTTAGAAACAGGCACATTGCATTCTCGTAATGTGTATGCATACTAGCGGCCCGTCAGTTGTGTAGTTGGGATTACGTGCCGCTCTACATGCCATTCGAGCAGTAAGGATTCTCAATCGAAGTTGGCATTGCCCGAAGGAATCAGCATAGTAATTCATCTCCATAAACCGACAAAAACACAACATTCCTACGATCGATTTTAGTATCGCGACATGTCGCGAAACGTCACGAAACGTCTCCGATGCATATCTCAGCTCTTCACGAGTCCTTTCACGTCAAATGACCAAGTTTTGCAGAATCTTACGGAGATGTTGACCCCTTTAGTTTCCCGTCAGTATCGCGATACGCTTCGGGAAGGGGTCAGGGAACATGCCAGGTCAACCGTACTGAACCAATGAAATCATCGTTCATAAATTTTAGCCAATGCAATGTCTGCGATGTAAAGTACGCGTCATCAGTCGAAACCAAAATTATATTGTCAACCTCATCTCCGAAAATGATGACGTGTCGTACCTCACGTCACAGTTGCGGTCGGAAAAGATCTGCATGCGTGGGAACAAAGTCGAAATACTGAGTGAATGTTTTTCAATATGTTCGTTCTCCTCCCACCCCGTGAGTCAGCGTGCAGCGGCTATTGTTTTCGGTATATTGCGGTATGCCGAACGCAATAAAACTGTGCATTATGATTCTAAGGTGTGTTGGGAACAACATATTTTTTTCATGGGCAAGATCCGTGCAGAAATAAGGAAC
>LGRX02021505.1:0-18202 GCA_001247695.2 Cymbomonas tetramitiformis
GCATCGGAGGGTTGTAGGCCTCCCTCGCCCTCGCACCGCGCATCGGAGGGTTGTAGGCCTCCCTCGCCCTCACACCGCGCATCGGAGTTGTTTTATGGCCAACATGCGGGCTTCCACACTTTTTCTGAAAATATATGCAGGTGACAAACGCGTGTCCAGCAAGCGCTAAAACTCCTCAATCTGCGGTTAACGACAGTCCTCCCACGCAGTGTCGCCCTACGCGGTATATTTTAGCGCTTGAAGTCAAGACTTGACTGGGTTAGGTCTTTCATCTCACATTGTGCATCAACCCTCTTCCGGCCGATCCGCCTGGCCTGGCGACGCTGACTTGATGTGGCATGCTCGGGCTTTGGCGGTTGTGATGACCAGTGAAGGAGAACGTCATACCGCACACAGCAACAGCCACCATGCACCACCGGGTGCTGCCTGGTGTGACACGCCAGACTTTGCTCGAGCACTACAACCGCACGCTCGCGGGCATGCCCGTTCAATTTGAGGAAACAGCCAGCTTTGACGCCTCGGACGATTGGGGTGGACATGTGTCCTCCACCGATACCTTCGGCTACAGAGCACTGCAGGCTGTCATCAAGGAGGTGTTCGGTGCAGATATGCCCGTCGTCCCATTCCTTGTGCTAGGCGCCACAGACTCGCGGTGAGGGGAAGCTTGCTCAAGGCTCACTTGCCCATTCCTCATGTTGTGAAAGCCGGCGATTCCCCGGCAACATTCTTCACAGGCGGGGCGTGGGAAGACAGTCCACAGGCAGGATGTGCACAGCCAGGCGCGCGTGTGGTGTGTTGCGACGTGCACAGCCAGGCGCGCGTGTGGTGTGTTGCGACGTGCACAGCCAGGCGCGCGTGTGTTGTGTTGCGACGTACACAGCCAGGCGCGCGTGTGTTGTGTTGCGACGTGCACAGCCAGGCGCGCGTGTTTTGTTGCGAATGTGTCGGAGTTGCAGCTCGGCATGGGGGCAGCAATAGACCAAGAGACAGGGGGGCAGCAATAGACCAAGAGACAGGGTACCAGCAATAGACCAAGAGACAGGTGGGCAGCAGTAGACCAAGAGGTATGGGTGGCAGCGATAGACCAAGAGACATGGGGGCGGCGATAGACCGAGAGATGTGCACCAACATGGGGGCAGCAATAGACCAAGGGACATGGGGGCAGCGATAGACCGAGAGATGTGCACCAACATGGGGGCAGCAATAGACCAAGAGACATGGGACCAGCAATAGATCAAGACGTGTGCACCGCTCGTGGGCGCTCGAGACTGACGACTTTTCCAGTGATCAATCTGGAAGCTTAGAGACGCGGGTTGAACCTCTGTCTGTTGTGTTTCAGGCACTACACCAAGTTGGCGCCGAAGAGGGTGTTCCGTTTCAACCCAGTACGGCTCTCAAAATCGATAGCCGGCAGCATTCACAATATCAACGAGCGCATTCCAGTGGCCAGCCTCTCGGAAGGGTGCAGATTCTGGTTTCATTTTGTTCGGCTTGTATGTGAATAAGCACATCCGAATTTCACAACAAATATCTATTTGGCTATGTTTCCGAGTGAGCAAGATGCGAGCGATACCTCCTCCGGTCTCCATTGACTGTGAGATTCGACTTCGCTTGACCACTCTCTGAGTTGGGAAGTTCTAGGCGCGCATGCTTGTTCACGGGATCATGGGGGATTTGCATGACTTATGATGGGCATTGAATGTGGTGAGCTTATGTCATGAGAACCGTCTATATGGATGTATTGTAGCATGCTTGGGTTTCATGTCTAAGGAAGGATGCGACCAATTGTAGAATATATGTACTTTCAAATTGGATGCCAATTTGTCATCATCGATTATCGAATTTTTAGTCCGGCGTAAGCTGAGGCTGAAAATCTGCTGCTTGGTGCAAAATAGCAAAGGCTGAAATTTGAAAGTGTCAGCATCAAATTACAGTATCAGCAACCTCAATAGAGGATAAAAATCAGTGACCGCGTCTAAAAGTTTGTAGTGCACATATAGAGGCCTGGGCCCACCTTCAAGTACGGTACCGGATATAGAGGATAACATTTAGCTTCGGTGATATCCACCGCTTTGCTGCCATAATGATGAAGACCTCTTCTTATTATCAACTTCTGTAAATTAGACTAAAAGATGATACGGTATCATGATTTCAGCCGTAACATTAGAATAAAGCTTGGGCGGTTATCTCTTTTACCCTTTCCCCCCTCCCTCCCTGACAATGCGGCCGGGTCACATCATTCTCACATCAGTATTTACAAGCTGTAGCTGTCGCACTACCATGCAACAAGGGGTGCCTGTAGTGTGTAGTATTCGAGAACAAGCGACTCAGCGATTTCTTGCACGAGCTTTCAACTGCGGAAATATTTTCAACGACGGTTACATGTGATAATACCACAGCTATAATGTTTCATTCGTTGCGTTGTTCAAGTGGGATAACACTTTCCTTTTCCTTTGCTAGTGAGACCAAAAGTGCGGCTCGCACGGCAATTTCACTATCGTCCCATCTTTGTAACTGAATCTTCAGATGCTCTTCTATTCCAGAATATCCGTAGAATGCGCCGGCTATTTGGCCGGTGATAGCTGCCGTGGTATCTGCGTCTCCGAGATGGTTCACACACTTTTCTATAGCTTCCCCAAAAGATTCGGTGTGATAGAAACTATGCAGTGCAATGGCCAAGCCATCCACGCTGAAAGAACCGAAATATGCGGCCGACACAGGATAGCCGTTGTAGCTGTATCCTCTGCGAAGCAGTGTACCTCTGATATCTAAGTCTTCAGAGCGCCAATTCCAATTCCGCTCAGTACTGCAATCCAATTCGGCCGATAATAGCAAGCGACGAATTTCATCCTGGCCTGGACCGGGCTCGAGTGTAAGAACGTTTTCCAGGTATTTGCGAACGGATTCGTCCAAAAGTTCTTTAACATCTCTGGAGCGATCCCATGTGAACGCATCCACAATCAGATGCGCCAGAAACTTGCAAGCTTCTGCTGCGATAGGTCCAGGATGCGTCGTCCGGCTGGAGTCGTAAGCAGCTTTACGCGCTTTCTCTGGGCAAGAATGGAAGAAAATGGGAATCGGGCTAAGTCTCATCAAAGAACCATTTCCGGCGTCCTCTCCACCGTCTTCGTAAAAGGCGGTGGGCTCTTCATTAGCTCTCAAAGAACGAAGAGAGTTTGCTATATTCCCGCCAAGTCCGACGGAGTGGCTACGTTCTTCGTCTTTTCGAAAGGCGTTGTTATAGCCACAGTTCCACCAATTCCAAAATCGCTTGCGAATGTCGCTGCAGTTCAGCTCGCGGTGGCAGATTAGCGAGTCCGCCATGCAGAGCGCCATGCTGCTGTCATCCGTCCACTGACCACGTTCTAGGTAGAAACTGTTCTTCTCTTTCGTGTAAATATTGTCTTGAATGTTAAAGGAGTGATCTCCAGGTTTGTCCGCAGCGGGCAGGAACTCCAATGGTGCTCCACACGCGTCCCCCACAGCAAGCCCGACCATGCTACCCATTGCTCGATCATACAATGAGCTCTGGATTCCTTGCTTGACAATAAGCTGTTTCTCTTCCAAAGATATGTCTTCCAAAATCGAGTATGCATTAAGAGAGTCTTCTTCCGCGGTGCAATCTACGATGATAGGACGCCACGCCAGTCTAGAAAAGATTGAGGACAAATTCGATTCCAGACTTGCCTTGACCATATCTTCCAACAGCGGGGCTGGTATTTTGTTGGATACGATTTTAATTGTCTGGTTTCTTGATTGCCTTGGTCCCATGTTCGGTTTTATACTTACAAATGATATTACCTGAACAGCTCAACACTTCCGCGAACAGCAGCGTCGCGTCGGTTGCTTTCAGACCTGGTGCTGTCATCGTGTGTGCTGATGATGATGCTGCCTCTTTGAATGTGTCACGCGACGGGACAATCTGACACGTGCAGATGAGGCAGTGCAATGTCGATGTCGAGCGTTCCGAGCGCTATCGCTACTCTATTGTATTGTACAGTTGAACTGTTGGTGACAGAGAGTTCATCTCGATGATGATCAACATCTATGGGTACCTCCACAGTATTTCAGCCGGAACGTTCGTTAAGACTGTAAGTGTATCGCGCGATGCGTCCCGCCGCGCGCTGAGAGCTTTTCCGACTGGAAGTTTGTGCCGATGCCGTCGCCTGTGACGCTCACCACTGTTAAGGGCGAACTTTGACCGCTATGCGTTTTCGGAGAAATTATTTTTTCGAAATTATGAGCACACCACGTGGAAGCCCGCTGAGAGCGCTATAAATTTGAAAGCATGAAATTTTTATATGGCCCGTAATTTCGTATTTCCCAAGTCCGAAATTACGGGCCATATAAAAATTTCATGCTTTCAAATTTATAGCGCTCTCAGCGGGCTTCCACGTGGTATGCTCAGAATTTCGAAAAAATAATTTCTCCGAAAACGCATAGCGGTCAAAGTTCGTGCTTTAGAACCAATCACGAAGCTTGAAATGCTTTACGAAGAGTTCCTCCAACATTATGCATTGCGCGCATCACGCGCGCGGAAGATATACACCGTTCACTTTCAGAAAATCGTGCGACAGAAATTACTTGAAATGTGACAAAATGCAACAGGAAAGGTCTGACGTTTTTATATAGAGATCCGATTTCAGTGAGCGGCTGAAATACTGTGGACAGGTACCCATAAACATCAATCTCGAATCTGAGTTCTGAGACCGTCACATCACACCCGACCTACTCTCACAAGTCAGAGCCTCCGGACGCGGCGATTTTCTCCCGGTTTATCGATTTGTTTAATTTTCTGAGGTAGTCCGGAGGAGGTTACGAGCTGATTTCCATTGCTTTCATTCGAGAATCGCGCGATCGGCCGCTGCGCGGCCGAAGTTCGTAACCTCTGGCTTGCGAGAGTACACCCGACCGCACCGTCTTCCGACCTCGCCTCGGTTGATCTTGATGGGAGGCGCAGGCGACGAGGGGCAGGCGCGGACTGCGGGCCCCTCCTCGCCTGTTAAGCTTAGGGGGTATCAGATATCAGAGTCAGGATTTGTGGAAGAATATTCCCCAAAAATCAAAAATAAAATAAAGATTTCGCTTGTCCTTAGCGAGTGTTGAAATCTGTGTAGGCAGCCCTAACTGGGAGTCCCGGTGCAGGCCCCTATGACAGATTCCCAGGTAGCCAACACTGGACTGGTGATTGATGATTGTTCGTGTTGTGACACACCAAGGTGTCACAAGTAGCTAGGTCCGAGACCGTTCCGACTCCGAGACCGTTCCGGGTACATCTAGCTTAGGGTTTATTTCTTATGAGAGTTTTATCCACGCAGTTCGGGAGTTTCTGATATCCGGTGAATCACGCGGGACCTGACTTTGTGTCACGTATGACAGTCAGTGTCCCCGTAGTGTCACCCCTAGCCCTGAGTGTCACTTGCAGCTTGCCACCTTGTGATCGCCCGATAATAAAACCCTCTTCGGTATTGTATTATTTATCTTAGTTCTCTATCCGAAAGCCCGAACGTAGTCCGGTTTCCGTCTATGCAGTGATGATATATATACTCATTATATATATCTCTCCTCTTCCATGAGTGAACTAGGATATTCCAGTAGGTCGTGGCCCCATCCACGTTTTTATTCCTGACATTTTCATGATGGCAAAATATGTGGCATAGTTGATCGTTGATGGCGGAAAGGTAAGGCTGCATGTTGATGGCTCCCGGCCAGGGCTCTATATCGGTTTGGTTTTTCGGTATCGATACAATCCGATATCTGAAACGAACGGTATCGATAATCGGCACAATCGATAAATAATCGATTACTTGGACATTTATATGTAATTTGTTATAAATTAAATATGGAACACCAAAACCTGCACAATCGATAGTTAGACATTGCAATCCGAAAATCGGCGATAAATACGATATATCGATAGTATCCGGTTATCGGAAATATCGATATAGAGCCTTGCTCCCGGCATGCTTTGCACCTGCATGTGGGAAATGTAGATCCGTACAATAGCTTCTGACGCTGGCAGCCACGGATGGCCCATTAAGGTGGTCTCTTATTTAGGCCAGGCACCCGCGCCATGCACAGTTTGCGGTCATCGTCAATTTACGGTATGGTACATCAAAGTGCCCCCTGAAGCAGTAGTGTGACAGATTGTTGGCATTCGCGGTGTCGTGTTAGGTTGACGGAGGCCACGAGGGCAGAAGGAGGATGCGACTATCATAATTTCACTCAAAACCTTTGTCCAGATCCCGGTAGGGATTCTTGTACGGTTCAATTCCTTTCCGGTAATTTTAGGTTTGTACATTCTTAGGTAGTGTATTGTTGATAAACCATCTGGTTATCTTATTATGGGCACCGTACCAGTGGAATATATATTTTCCAGCATTGAACTATGAATCGCTATACTAACCACATCTGAAAAGTCATATTTGTAAGCCCCTCCCCTGGCAGCACGTAAATACAAGATTGTTAGTTAGGTGTTTTTTATTGAACAACGAACCGATCAGGCACGCCTTCCTAGAGATCCGGGACTGCCGACCAGAGCGAAAGGTCTGGTAATGCATTATACTGCTAGCTAGGCTATTCTCTCTGACCTCATAACAAAATTGGGAACAAAGAATTGAGAAAACATCAATTTATGAGTAACCCGCAAATGACTCCGGCGCACTTGACAGGGATATACAATTTCCCCAATATTTGTAAAACTTGATGGGAATGGTACCTCGCATCCTGAAATTGAACCCGACAGAATCGGGACCCGGGAATGAAATGGACTGATGGGAAATCGGGGAAACACACAAATTCTGTAAAGCGTGACCGTCAGATCACGCTTAGTTTTCGACGCTTGCTAGTGGTGATTTTTTAGGAAGGCGTATAATAAGTTATGCCAAAATAAAATCTGAGTGTTGCTCGCCTTATTTGGTGTATCTGCAACTTGCGTATTTTAATCATGTTTCGTCGTTATCCCTGTCGAAAGGAATGGCATCATTTCGTTAGCTCGTTAAAGAAGCGAGCTTTTCAGCGATCTCGGAAGACCCTTGGAGGAGGCGGTCCTTTCGGCCCGTGCCGTAAGAGATACCGATTCGGACAAATCCTTCGAGCGTTATAGATGAGCTTTGTTGTGGCATAGAACGCGAAATAATATTATTTCAGAATAGAAAAGTGACAATCCTAGAATACAAATTTGAATTCTTAATTCTAGAACAGATTTGCCCTCAAAAAGGTTTTCCGCCTTTCAAGAATGAGACATCCCCAAAATTTCCCCCACCTCCTTTCATTCTTCCAAACGTGCCTCGAAAATCCATCGTGGCTGTGAAGGTGGCACGAATTAACCCTCCGATCAAAACATACGTCACGGTCAACTTTGCTTTGGAAAATGTGATATGTTAAGTACAAGACCCCCATCAGATTATATATTCCTTTTTCGTGGATGTTACTGACGATAAGAGGCTGGAGATGTCGAATTTCGAAAATTGTAGTCGATGTGGCGCAATACAATTCACAACTTGGATGGATTACGTGATGCATTAGTCGGGTAAATTTCGGGATTGTAAATTCACTCATCTGAATCGTTCGCTGAAAATATAGTAATATCTGCATTTAATCGTGCGGACCCGCGAAAAGGACGGAATGTCAAAGACCCCCAAGGGTGGCGTCGCCACCGTTTACGACTAACGAACCGTTTTCGATTCGGTTTGGTTTTTGACAGATTCACCTCTCGCATACGCATACGTCTCGATACTCCCGCATCGTCCCATTTTACAGCAGATGTCGCTTTGACCATTTTGCGATGTACAGATTTGTTAACTATGTAATTTCAAGTTAACGGGGAAACCTCTATCTCTCGCAGTGAGACCCCGTGCAGCCAAGCGAAGATTTCTAAGATTATGCGTTAATCTAAGCAACCTTTTTGTATATAATATTATCACATATTTCTACCGAGTCGGTGGGTATCCACAGCGCGTAGAATGATAACCCCTTTCGCTACTTTTTGGAAGTCGCGAATAAAACAAATTCCCGCTCGATATACCCACATGAACGCGCCAGCCCTTAACGAGAATTGCGGGTCGCCGTTCTGTATGCACGAATGACGATGAAAAAATGAAACATATTCGATAGTATTTTGGTGAGCACTTCCCTCATCCGCTGCGCACACCGAACACTCCGTCGCGAAGGTACCGCGAAATCGAGTATTGACCATAGGGTCGTTGTGTCGTGGAATGAAAAACTGATAATTTCCCCCAATATTTCCCGATGTAAATATATCCCTTCGACAACATTTTCTTCTTTTTTTGTTTTCGAGGGACCATATAAAATTTTCAGTTTGTATTCCAGAATAAATAATTCGAATTTGTATTCCAGCATCGTCACTTTTCTACTCTGGCCAAATTGTCCACCCCATAGAGAACGCACCCTACATTCTGGGAAAGTCATAGGACGTCTAGCTAGAAGATGTCTTGTGGATGTCTTCTAGATGTCTTCGTAGACATGGTGTCTTCGGTTTCCAGAGAAGACGTCTTCAGTGGAAACGTCTTCTGGAAACCAGAAAGACACTCTTCGGGGAAGACGTGCCGAAGATGGTCCGGATGCCTTCTGGGTTTCGGAAGACATCTTTCCCGGAAGACGTACAAAAGACAGTCTTCCCGGAAGATATACAGAAGATGTTCTGAATGTATTTTTGATCAGAATACATTCTGGCATGTCTTATCGACACATATGTGATGATTAGGCAATTTGGCCACATAGTTATTTGATACCACTACATTGATGGTGGTATCCGCGCGTGGGGCCGGCACTCCCGCCCCCGCGCGCGTGATGGTGGTACGTTCGCGCGTGGGGCACTCCCGCTCCCGCGCGCGTGGTGGTGGTATCGACATCCGCGCGTGGAGCACTCCCGCCCCCGCGCGCGTGATGGTGGTATCGACATCCGCGCGTGGGGCACTCCCGCCCCCGCGCGCGTGATGGTGGTATTTGCGCGCGTGGGGCACTCCCGCCCCCGCGCGCGCGATGGTGGTAGCGCGCGTGGGGCATCATTTCGTGATCGTGGTATGCGGTGTCCACACTTTGCCCGCTAGTGGGGGGTTACCCCCGCCGCTCAAAAGCATAGTCTTGGGGGTACCTCCCGCCGCACGAAATCACGGTCCGGGGGGAGGGCTACACGATGTACAGAAGGTATCTGGGGTATCTTCGTCCGTATGTTTTTCTGTTTTCTTAACGGCGTTCTTTTTTAATAACTTTAAAAAATCGCAAAAATCCCCCATATGAGGTGCACAATATTGGGCAAAACTGTATGGTGAAGGTAGAATTATTGCAAAAAAAAACAAGTAGTTTGGTTGGAAGAGGGGTACACATACCAAGTTACTAAGTTAAAACGGCCGACGAATTTGGTAGAAGAAACCGCTCTTGTTTTAGAGCACCATCCCTGCTAGCAACGGTCGAACAGTCGATCACGCGCGCATGTCGTGTGAGACGTGGTGACTGCACGATAGCAAACCCGAAAAATCTACCTGCGTTGCACTGCGATGGTGTGGTCGCGGTCGTGCTCAGGCGTCATCGTCAGCTAGCATCGCATCGCATCGCATCGTCAGGCCCAACGCAGGGGAGTGAGCACCGCACCGCACCGCACCGTACCGTACCGCACATGACCGTTCGAGTTTGAATTTTATTAAACGTCGAAGTGAAGTTTGCATCTCCTACACCACTTCTACACCTGCATCACTCAAGTTCAGTGCAGCCTCATTTTCTGCGGACTGGCTGGGTGGAGTGGTACTTTTAGAATAATTCGTCTTACAAGCAAACCTTGTACAACGTTGTATTTTCACAGTGACTGCGAGTGCTTTTCGTGCCTTGGGAGTTTTACGCGCACTTCGGTGTGCTTAGCGTCGAATTGAGGTGTGAACAAGAATTGTGTTCTCGCTCGTCCTTTGGACGAGATGATGATGTCGGTTCAATACCAACTCACATCACTAGGCCTATTTTATTTTCCTTCGGCAATCGTGTGTTTCGTCTCGTACTGTTGTTGCGCTTTACTAATCTTTGGTTTTGAGTTGCGCTTTGTTTTTCAGATCGGCTGGAAATGACCTAGTCCAAAAGGCAAATTTCCAGCCCAACCTCAACACCACGCACGAGTAAATATATTTGCTCTATCATCCCTTGGTGGCGCACCTAGGAAATACTGCCTTTATGCGGGGTGTTTTCCCGCTTTACTAACCTTTGGTTTTGGGTTGCGCTTTGTTTTTCAGATCGGCTGAAGATGAGCAAGTGGGAAAAGCGCATTTTCAGCCCATCGCCCATAACTAGAGTTAAGGTACTTCCTCTACCCTTTCTAGGAATTTGTGCTTGCTGAAATCTGTGTAGGCAGCCCTGACCGGGAGTCCCGGTGCAGGCCCCTGTGCCAGATTCCTAGGTAGCCAACACTGGACTGATGACTGACCCGCAAGTCCGTGCTGTGACACACCGAGTGTCACAGGTAGCCAGGTCCGAGACCGTTCCGACTCCGAGACCGTTCCGGGTATATCTAGCTTAGGGTTTATTATCTTGAGAGAGTTTATCTAGATTGGTTCTGTGACTGTCTAATATCCGTGAACCGGGATATTCCAGTAGTGCTTGCAATTGTATTCATTGTGTGTTTTCACTCTACTAAGTGGTGGTATTTTGGTGTGCGTTGTTTTTCAGATCGGTTAAAAACGAGCGAGTGGAAACCCCATGTTTTTGGTCCAAGACCTATGCCGTGTTTTCATGTTAGTAGTACATCGTTTCTAGGTAATCAGACTAGTTGTGTAGAACGTGAATGTGAAGTAGTTCTAGACACTTAGCGAGTTAGGATACGAATAGGCGTGACCCTCTTTATGCTTAGATCGTTGATCGAAAAGTAATATTGTTAATGAATTTTGAGTCTCCAAAGCATAGTCATCCACCCAATCAAATCATCTCATGTCATGTATCAAACTTCAATGCATTGGGAATAGGTTTGTCAAGGATGGCGAGAAGTATACTATATGAGGGGAATATACCCGTTCGGTATATTCAGGTGTAATATCATATACGCGGTTGAGTGCTTACTGAATACAAACTTAAACTGAATAAAGAGGTGTGCTAACTTAATAACCTAAACCTAAACCCGGAACGGTCACACGGATTACTGTACTCGTACTCGCACCCTAGTCACAATCTCAGTCTGAACTCTCTGACTCAGGGGCCTGTCTGTCAGGGTTGCCTCAGCACCGCCACCTCCATACTGGAGATGATGCCTAGGATGCTAGGAATGCAGTGATAGTCAGTGCCGAAGCACACAGCAGACACGTTAAGCAGCAGAGCTCGCTGCATCACCTACGGCGCCATTCTGATAAAGTCCGGGCTAAGACTGCCAGATAAAACATGCCGCTGCAATACTAAAGCTCGATTGAACTACAGTTGCTAACACAAATAAAGTGCAAATCACAAATTGAAGACGTCATCTCGAAATTGAAAGCAATCTTAAAACAGAGCACGGCAAACGGAGTGAAGCCCATTGAAGAAGTCGCCGTGGTCAATGAAAGTAAAACCGTATACACCAGAAGACAGCTTATGGGTGGCGGGAGAGGTCGGGTAAATATGTCGGCGATGTTGTCGTTGCCAGCCTGATAGAGCGGGGCCATGATGTCCACCCCGTAGCGGTCGTCGATGTAGAAACCACCACCACGAGCGGAGCCGTGATCCCCGTTCGGGGTGGGCTGCTCCACCTCCTCCTGCTCATAATCTGGAGATGGCAGAGCACCACCGGGCGAGGGCGGAGCCCAATCCGGCACCACCACCTGCGGGTACGATGACCCAGGGTACCAGGTCCACCCGTGACCTGGGTTGTGGTCACTGCCGTAGTGCCCCTCCGGCCTCCAGTAGTCTGGCGGAGGGACCGCCGTCGGCTGCGCCCCTTCAGTAGGCATGCCGCCGCCCGAAGCCCCACAGAGTCCGGCTGCGCCGGCGAAGCTGAAGCTCAAAAGTCCCAGGAAGCAGGCAACTAAGGGTAGATTGGGCCGAAGGCCAGGGGGCGGAGCCCCGCACCCCATTACCTGCCGTGGGCGGTCGGTCGAGCGCACCACACGCACGATGTCTCCACGAATGATTTCTCGGAAGTCGATTGAGCAAGTTCTTCCACCTCCGAGCCCGCCAGGAACTCGTCGATGGAAAGATGCCCGCATGCCTCCGCCGGCTCCACGAATGATACCGCGACCGGCTCAAAAGAGCACGTCACCGCCGAGATCAGCGGGTCAACAATCGTCATGGTCGGCACGTAATGCCGCACCGCACGAGGTCAATCCCACCAGGGAATTCCTCCGTCGGCACGCCGTAGTGGTAACCCGCAGCGGGGGCACCACCTGCTGAGGCGCGTCGCCTGCCGTGGCACTCTTAGCGGAAAGCGCGCTCACCGGCGTGTGATGCGCACCCACGTCGTCGTCGCCCAGAACAGCGACTTGGGACAGGTGCACACCCAACTTTGTTTCCATCGCCTTCACCTGACTGGTGAGGCCCTTCAGCTCGGTCAGCACACCGCTGGAGCAGGGAAGATATCTTCCGTTGAGCTGGTACGGCCCCAAATCGAAAATTCTTTCGGCCCGCCTTCGGCCCGCCCGGTCCAAACTACAAAATGCCCGCCGCAGGCGCGAAAATTTTAATCTTAAGTATGAGAAAATGCAAAAATCGCAAAATTTTCATCAAATTTTTAGAAGTTTGCGCCAAATTGGTTCGGCCCCAAAGCAATTTCTCTTTCGGCCCCTCTTCGGCCCGGGCCTCATTTTGGCGACTCTGGTCGGCCCGGGGCCGGCCAATCGGGGTAAGATATCTTCCCTGCGCTGGAGCCGGGGACGGAGAACCCGTAAGCAGACACGTCAATGCCGTCGCTCTCGTCGCCCGTCAGCACCGCCGGCGCGCCGTACTCCGCCACTGCCGCGGCGAAAGCTTCCGCCCCATCGTTCGCCGCAACCTGAAATACGATGGCAAAGGGCGAGGGTGTGCATGTCGCTCGGCAGCACCCTCGCCGTCAGCGGGCATGCAGTAGGCCGCAGTGCCGCCTACCGCCCCCTTCCATCCGTAAGGGCATTCCTTCCATCCGTGATACAGGTATTTCTTGCCCATACCCTCCCTGCCGCAACGGTGACAGAGAGGGAGGGCCTTCATGTCTTGTCTGTCAAAGCCGACAGGCGGGGTCGGGCTCGCGCCCGCACGAAAGTCATTCTACCAGCCCCTTGCCACGCTTGTTCTTAAGAGGCTGAGAAGACGCACCAAGCCGCTGAAATTTGATCGCGGCCTCAATCTTCTGGAGCCGCGTCATTAGCTGCCCAAGCACCTCCACGATCTTGTTGTCCACACCGGAGTAGGCGGCCCCGCTCACCTTGGGCCCTACCGCCCCTCCCTGCTCCGCCTGCTGCTACTCCCACGACACATAAATGTGTGTGATGAGGTTCGTCAGCACGCTCAGGGGAACCGGCCGAAGGTCGTTTGGCATGGGATAACGCACCCTTACCGCGGCATAGAAGTCGGGGTCGAGGCGCTCGAACATCTTATACTTACGCGAAGTTTTCGTCGGCGTCCAATCTTCAGCCCTGTTGTCGCGGACCAGGCGCTGCTCCTTCGCCATGATCGGGCGAGGGTCCGCGCGAGCAGGTTACCACAGCTGCGAGTGTTCCTCCTGGAGCGTTTGACGTACTCCAGTGGGGACACATCCCTTAACTCCTGTGCCAGTATTTACCCCGGAAACGGGGTAGAATCGATGTCGATTTGCCCCCCCCACTTCCAGGCCCGTTGTAGCCCCCCCTGGGGCTAGTACCTTCAATATGGACCCCCATACTGAAGGGGGCAAATTTTGGCCCAGGACCGAAAAGAAAACACTATAATGACACTATGCTAGATCGACAGAGTTGGGTTTGGGGCAACCTTTTGTACTTTGAAAAAAAAGAGAACACACCAAGAATGATGTTGATATGGGGTATATGGGGGTATCCCACCCCCTCCTACCAGGGTATCCCCTTGGTAATTATGAACCATTAGCGTTATTTGCTTCAAGTAAACCATATTAGGGTGCTACATATCCCATATAACCCTGGTTATAGTCCCCCATTTTACAAAAAATGCGACACACAGACACACTTTTCGACTTTAGTTGACCTCGAACTTGGACTTTTAGGGTCCAAATGTGCATGGCATAAAACCTATTTTTTTGGCGTTAGGGTTGGCCAACATATTTCCGAAGGGTACTCCATTTACCTCTGCATAGGGGAGGTGTCAGACACCCTCACCCAAACTCCGTAGATTTGCTCCAAATATGCCATGCTAGCATGGGAGTTAATCAGGTCAAGCAACGCACGTCTGCTATCCCTGTCGGACACAGAGTCAGTGCCCAGGAGAAAATGCTCCGCCGCCGAGTCGTTCTTGACGACGTACGCGATGGTGTCATAAAGGAGCATGTTGACCGTGGGAATTACCCCCTTGGTGGGGTCGTCGAAGTCGAAGGAGGCCAAATCCAAACCAGCAGATCCAAACTCGTTCTTCAAGACCACGACTGCTGAATATATCAGCTTGACTGTATATTCGGTATGTGGTAATCAGAATAGATAAACGGAATACCGAGTCTTCCCGTTATATGTTCGGGGTCTAGGGTTCCGGGACCGGTGACAGTCATACACCCTAACTATAGGAATGACAGTCGGGGCGTCACTTCCAGCACACCACCTAGGGTGGTGACTGGCAAACTAGGTGGTCACGGAACTGAAACAAACACCTACTCAGCTTCGGTGGAAATAAGCATCCTACAGGGGAACCTGTCCTTTCTGGCAGGGTAACCCCCGAAACTAGCAGCCAGTGAGGCATAGTGCAGAATACGGATACAATTAAAGCCCTAAATTAAGCCCATCTTGGGGCAACCCGAACCAACAGCATTAAACTCTGGAGGCAGGCTAATCTCAATCTCGGTAACTCTAGCCACTTCGAAAGTGCCCGGAAGAGCCGGTGCCACTGTTACAGCGCCCAGGAGAGCTGGTACCACTGTCTGTGAAATCATGCGTAGAGCAAATTGAGAGGATTGGAGATGTGTCGATGTCGCCGCAGGCAGTTGCACCGGGTGCAATCGGTCCGGCCCGGTGTTGGATTGAAGAAGAAAATGCATCCCCGGTCCCACCGCCCCAGGCGGATGGCTCGTAGTCCGGCGATGGCGGAGCACCACCCGGTGAGGGCGGCGCAGCAACGATTGGAGCTGCCTCAGGTGGCTGCGGGGGCCCCGGGTGCCAGTGCCACCCGTACCCGTACGTAGTACGGTACCAGCTGCCGTACCAGCCTGCTGGCTGGTAGTAGAGATTCGGCGGAATGGCTGTGGGCGTCAGCACACCAGCACCACCGACCTCGTCGCCGGTGCGCCCTGTTGCTGAAGACGTGGGCGCGGAGCAATCACGCGAAGGCGCGGCAGTTGCACACCGAGGTGGGTGTCAGCGGGCTGGCGGTACCCCAGGTACTCGTCGATGGTGTCGGGCGCTCGCTCCTCGGCGACAGCGAAGGAGAACGCGGAGGCGGTGTCGTAGAGATCAGGCTTGCCGTCTGCAATGCAGCAGACGGCGTCGAAACGGACGGCGTCGTCTTCTTCCACGGCGTTCTGGAACATCACGGCGAGCATGTCGTTCTCGCTGTCCGCAATGCTGAAACCGTGTGCCCCAACACGTCCGCGTGGCCCGCCGTTCGGGCAGTCCCGATGCCAATGCTTCTCCGCCGTAGCGGAGCATGTCGGGTGCCGGCACAACGGGACGAACGTACCGGTGGGCTTGTGGAAAGCCACCTTACCCGAAGACTTCCCACGGAAGTTCTGCGGGAAGTTGCCGTGCTCAGGGAGGGGCTTCGCTGCGAAGCGGACGCCGTCACCGTGTCCACCGCGTCCAATGGCGTTCTTCTTGTCGTTGCGGGGCGTGTAGCCCCTCGTGTCGTCGAGACGGTTGTGGAGCGCCTTGATCTCCTTCTTCATGTCGTAGAGCTGGTCGCGGAGCTCGCTGAAGACGGTCTTGTAGTCCTCGTCGTCGCTCTGCCCAGCCAGGGTGAGGGCGGAGAACGTGCGCGTAGCAGGCGGGACGTGCGAATCCGTCCCGTGTTGTGCGTGGCACTCACGGGTCCATTGCTGAATGGTGGCAAGGGACTCCGCCGCACGTTGGTCGTGTAGCAACAGACGGTTGACCACCGGGGCGTAGAAGACCGGGTCGAGGGACTTGATGAAAAGGGACTTGACCTCCATGTCGTCGAGAGTGCTCTTCCGTCGAGCGGACCGGAGAGCGGCGTTGAAGGCGGCGATTGCCCGCGACGGGTCGAACTGGTTGATCTTGATGGCCAGAAGGTCCGCGGTGCCCTGGAAGGGCCCGCCGGAATCCAGGAGCATCCTGGCGATCTCCAGCAACACCCGCTTCCCATCAAACGGGTGTGCCTCCGCCGAAGACTCCATCCAGTCTGCTGCGGGCGACACCGGAGCGATGATGAATTCCAGTGTCGAAAACAGCAGTTTGTTCGCCTCGGCGCGAACGGGCAACGCGGCATCCTCCAGGTCGAACAGAGAAGAAAACGCGGACTCCTCAGTGACGAAACTGTCCCGTAATGCCAGCACCAGACGGGCGAAAACGGAGCCGACGTTCGACTCCGTACCATCAAAGCGCCCATGCTTGTCGTCGTACACCTTCTTGATGACGAGTTTAGCGGCACGCTCGTCGAAGGATTCTTTTGCCAGACGCTTGACAGCGTCGAGGAACAGTGCCCCTGCTGACTGGGCAGCCGGGGTAGCCGTAACCGTAGGGGTGGCTGGAGTGGTCGCATGTCGAGCTGCGGCATCGTCGAAAATTGTAACTAGTAGTGAGCGGCGTGCGGCCGCGGTGTGAGATCTCGTAGAAGTACCCATAGTGAAATGACTGCAGAGATAGTGAGGTGGAAAATGCGAGGCGAGGCCAACGGCGTGGGCGACGGCTAGCGAGCTGCGGCGGGTCGTCGAGGATAATCAGGGAAACAACAAATTGTGCGCGGTCGTGTGGGACGAAAGGACGTGATCAATGTCGTACGGTGTTCCGGAGACCAGAAACAACAAAATCCAGCCCAACGATACTTCACGGAAAATAAACTGTCGTCAGCGCTACCCAATCATGTCCAATCAACCGCGTGTCCGTAACTGAGCCATACCGCCCGTACCGAAAGCCTCTCTAACGCGGGTCCCTCACCCCATCTCAAGCGCCGGTGTTTAGCCAATCATGGCCAAAGTCGCAGTGTAAAATTAAGCGTGCGTGGTACCAAACCTGCTGAATATATCAGCTTGACTGTATATTCGGTATGTGGTAATCAGAATAGATAAACGGAATACCGAGTCTTCCCGTTATATGTTCGGGGTCTAGGGTTCCGGGACCGGTGACAGTCATACACCCTAACTATAGGAATGACAGTCGGGGCGTCACTTCCAGCAACGACGATCTTGGAGAGCCTCTCGGAGTCGCCAGCGGCCTCGGAGTACAGCTCCTTGCCGCCCAGAGCCAGCTCGCGAAATGCCTTCGCCCATTGCCGATGCCGCCCCGCAGTAGTTCCGGCAGTTGGTGGGAGACTTACGATGAAAAGTTCAGGGGGTAAACGTCACGGCAGAAATTATACAACCATCACAAGATTTTCTCTTGGAAATATATAAATTAACTTTCTAGTGGAGCGCCCCCTGAATTTTCGAAACACTTCGGACTTGACCGCGCTTCAAGTAAGCGGTGAAATAACCCCTTTGGAGCATTTTAAAGCAGCTCTAGCGCAGTATTTTATTTTATTTGGTAACAATATTTCGTTTCAGAATGTCCACGCCTTGTTGTGGGCCACTCTAGAAGAGATTTACGCTAGCGCTTGGAACGCTCTTTGGCTTTGGGAAGTTTCGACGAGATGGTGCACTACGATTTTCTTACAGTTGATTTGTATTTTATTTCCGTTATATTGTATGGTAACATGACAATTTTCTAGCTACGCTTAATCATACGCGTTTGCACTCGAAGTTTCTCTTGTTTACAAATTCACAGATCGGCAGACCCTTCGATAGCGGGAAAACTGCTATTCTAACGGCGGTTTGGACTTTACCGGCGTCTTCCTCGCGGAAAACTATCCCATTTAAGTATTTTCATCACTTCATTTGGTTGAACTTTCGAGGAGATGGGTGATCTCTTGGCAACCCTATCTTTTTGACGACAGTTTT